>JAFLJL010001275.1:0-16376 GCA_018398815.1 Conus ventricosus | reverse complement strand
CAACATTCAAGTGTTGTCAGTCCCGTTATGTCTGGCGTGTGTACCACAGTGAAGGGTTGTCAGGCATTTATGTCTGCGTGTTTAACAACATTCGAAGGTTGTCCAGTCATTTATGTCAGTTTGTTTAAGGCCGTTCTTAACCAAAAGCCAATCAACATGCTTGAGCAACCGTTTCGACAACACTTCAAACTGTTACGCATCTTACCGCGCTAACATGTTGGGGCATCACCGGTTTGGAGCGCTCTGCGTAAACACTTCACAACGGTTTTGCGAGTTGTGGCAGCTTGTGCCTGCAACTTTGGTGGTGCTTGCGTGTTCATTGGTCAAATATATTTTAGCAGCCGATCGCTCGCTCTGAAACCAAATCTGGCGGACATTACAACATCGACCACCGACTCCCGCAACCACGAGCGCCTTCACGACCTTTGGGGCCAGTTTTCCCTGCTTGTGGGATGTATTTAGATCCCATCATACAGAAAACAAAAGTGTCCAGCATGCTGCCTGGAAGAAGATCACGACTCGTTTGGCCAAGGCTGACCTACTGTAAGTGGGTAGTGCCTGCAAGTGCAACTGTTATCTTCCTTCCAGATCCGTCGTAACATCACTGATTCACACTCGCTAAAAACATGAGACCAGAGAAGCAGCTTTGTCCCACCGTTGAAAGGCGTAGGACGTCAAAAAAGTATTTCGATGTGCAAACGCTCAGCCGTCATTTGTGGCGTGATGAGGGGGAAGTAGCGAAGTCTAGGGCCTAGGTTGTGAAAAAGGAGAGCTGTTAGATTTCTCGACATTTGTATGCATGTGAGTCATTGAAGTGGTATGTGCACATTAATGTGTGGGTGTCTGCATCCATGCATATATGTTTGGTGTGTTCACGTAGTGTGGTTTTGTGCATATGTAACATGCTAGCATGTCTGCGTGAGTGGGCTGCATGTGTTTTGTGTGGCTTGTAAGTTTACAGTATATGTGCGCCATGTGTAGTAATTATGCTTATGCATGAGGGCAGTATGAGTGTGTTTGTATAAACATTTTATGCATGCATGATTTTTGTGCATGCGTGTGTTGTGTGTGTGCGTGCGTGCGTGGGGGATCCTCTCCATTATATGTGGATGTGTCTATAATTGTAAAGCGTTTTATGCTTTAAAAAAGCTTAGTATATATATTATGTCATAATAAAGAAATTGCAGCTTCCCTAGTATTTAAAACATCATGAGGCACACGCATGTATGCGTGTGTGCGGTAATTTTTTTCCCAAGGATGTTTTCCAAACGAGTTGAAATATTAGTGTTTGTATGTGGGTAACTAAGCAACAAGGTAAAGGTTGTCTATGAAGTATGGAGTATATGACATTAACATGAAAATTTATTTAGCCAAATCAATTGGTACTAAGATGGTTGGCTTCTGACTATAGTGTACGCAGTTAAAGTCAGGATATGTAGAGAAGAGTGAAACACTATTATTCCATTGATTACTTGTTGGCAGATACACATTGCAAGGGAGGGGAAGAAGAGAGTGAGATAGTGAAAGAGTGGTAATGATAGATGTGACTATTTCAGTAACTTGTGACATGAGCTCTGGGTGTGTGTGTAACTGTGTGTGTGCTGTTGCATATATGTGGGCGAGTATGTGAGGGGTATCTTTGTGTGTTTCATGCTTCTGGCTTATATGTAAGAAATTTTTTGTCTTTGTTAATGCATTGTGTGAGTAGCGCGCTGCATAGAGACTTCCACATTAAAGATCATGTGTATTAATTTCTTTTGTGGCAGCGGCTGTAGGAAGAGAAAATCAACACCTCAAGACCGATTACCTGAAGGCCGGAAAGTGGAACTTGGTAAAACGGCATGTCGGGGGGAATCAAGCGGCGTGGGAACAACTACCACCAGATTAATGGCTTCCTCTCGGCTTCAAACAGTATGAATGGAGCACAGTGACAGCGAGCCAGTGCCCTGTGATCCCCCGGAAGATGAGTTTTGATGTAAGTATGCGTGACTTACGAGATGACAAGGACCCCAGCACCAATTCGACAGTGCAACCTACTTCACATTTATTTTTATCGAGGGCACCGTTGTCTTCTCATGTCAGCAACAGATGGAATATTTAGTTTATTTAGTGTGGATATTTTGTGCTGGGCAATATTGTACATATGTTCCATGTTTAATGCGACAGTGTAACAGTCCTGTATTATGCTGTGGGTCCATATTGGATGGCTTATCATAGATGAAAAAAAATGCATTTCATAATGTCAACCATTAACATCTCATTCCCTACGGACCGGAAGCCGTTCCCCCCACAAACGGTCAGCACGGGGCTGTTCTCGCGAGTTAGCAAATTAATTTGTAAAAAAAAAATTGACAGGTTCCAAAAAATGTAAAAAATTAGTATGATGATCACAAAAATACCACAAGAACAGCTGCTAAGTTTTTCAAACATTACATGTAGTAAAATTTTCTTTTTTTTTTGCAAGGCACTTTTTAACCAAAATGATGTGTTGGCCGTATCTGGATAAGAGGGTCATTCTGGTTCTGTAAGCATAATTGGGGGGGTTTATTTCTCGGGGTAGGAAATGGTGACGAAAAGGATTTGGGAAAACCTAAGAACAGTGCAGGGAAACGACGTAATATTGAGTGGACGCGGGGAAGGGAAAAGATACCCCAGGGGGGGGGGGGGGGGGGGGGGGGGGGGGTCCCCCCACGGGGAACAGATGGGAATGTGAAGGAAGGTACATAGGGGAGCGAAGGGACTGTTTGGGAAGGGTGGGCGCTAATCTAGTCAATGAGAAGCACACTGGTGACATTCCTAGCTCTCTCCGTCAACGATCAGTATTTACGGCAGTTGAAGAAGGTAGTGGGGAGGTCATAACTTCCATACAATTGTTCATAAAAATGTTGAAAAAGGGGTCACATTTTCCTAGAGCTTAACTATTTTTTTTTTTTTAAAAAACAAACAACAGACAAAATCCCTTCTGAAACAAAAGAAATATGACTGCGAAATAACATAACACTGATGAAAAGGCACATACTAACTGAGCATGTCTGCGAGTACAGACAACGTGCCACACATGTGGTGGCCTTTTTCCCTTCAGTGTTATGTTAGATTTGTCATATTTTCTTTTTTTTAGAAGGGGTTTTGGTCGTTAAGTACATGGAAAATGTCATTATTGATTATATGCTGCTCCCACATTTCTCAATTCTGTTTCCACTCTCCAACATCCTTATAACCCCCCCCCCCCCTCATCCCCAAGCAATTCCCCAACCTTGCCCACTGAGCATATAAGTTTGTAATTAGTATGAAACATTGCAACACATGTTCCCTCATACAGTAGTCCCTCTGGGCAGCACACATGTAAAATACTATGTGCTATTGGCCATACTGGGGAATGCACCTCCTTCCCTTCTGCTTCTCTCCCCATTTCTTCTCCCCGCTTCCCCTCCAAACACACACTCACATACTCATTTCTGCACACAAAGTTGTCTAGTGATGGCAACCCTGACGCTGGCATGTTGCAAGGCACTGCCCTCGTTCTCTCGCTAAGTATTCCTGGAGGGAATCCCGAACCGGTGTGCCACTTGCATACTGCTGATGACACCTCCCTGTCCTGCCAATGCAACCCTAGCAAGTGCATTCTGGTTGGCGCGCCAGCCTGGCACAACCGCAGTGGTTTGGACCGTGTTCATGTCCACAGCTGCAGCACCACAATACTGCTGATCTTGCACATCTCTCAAATGTGTGTGAGGGCGAGGCAGGCAAGCTCAATCGTTCGTGACTGCTTGGGTGTTGTTTTCATGGCGTTGTTGAAATATACCAAACCGACAAGCCAAGATCCCATATAGACAGTCTCCACTATCCGACGAGCTCGCTCATCGGTAGTTGAAGACTTTCCTTGGCCGTGATCAATGCCTCTCTCATGGGTATGGTTTCATGAGGTTGGTGAAGAGCAAAGGCAGATCGGCCACTATGAGACTTGGTATTTGGACATTGTTCCGGGAGAGCGCGGCCGGGTGGGGCTTGCAGTTTTGCCCCTCAAGCCCCCCCCCTTTTTCCTCCCCTTCAGTTTTAGATGTGTTCCTGATTAGTGGCGTCCCGCCCACTCATCCAGGTGCTCCCACTTCATAGTACAAGAATTTGTATGTGGCATCAACCAGAGGCAAAAAGCAACATGCGATGAAATCCCATGGAGTTGGGAGAACGTGTGATCCACCATTGCAGGGAATTGAATTCGGATGTGCTTCCCGTCCGCATAGCTCCATGACTGTGGAAAATTCCATTTGTGAAACTTGTCCTGAAATCAGTAGGTCCATTCGTCTTCTGTTTTTGGGCATCAGTAAGATGACAAAGTAAATTTATGTAAGGTTCAGGAAATAAGTGTTTCCTGTTAAATGTTCTAGCATCTCTAGACAATTTATTTTATTTTTTTAAAACTAAAACATGGTCCTTTTTATACCTTCGTACTACTTAAACGAACAAGCCTGACTAAATTTCTGTCTGTCTCCGATACTGATTGCGTGAAAATAGGCCTGTTGGTAATCACGGTCAAGGGCATGAAAAGAGGCGTCAAGCTCAACGGCACAATGTGAAGAACTGTGAGTACATTTATATAGCTGGACATCTGTTCATTTCACAGCTTATAACAAGACAAAACAAGACACATATACAATGAATGACCAACATACGCCAACAATTTTTGCTCTTTGTTTCACTAACCGAGGACGTTTTGATTCTGCTTCTGAACATCGCTGAACTCAACAGAGCGTGCGGAGGAGTGCTTGGAGGCCAGCTAGTGCTCTAAGCTCTTCCCACTCAATGCACTTGTGTGGAATGCAGCACACTGCCGATCCACCACACGAGCATGCGCCCGACGCCTGGTGGCAGCCCCCTCCACCACAGTCGACCTGATCATCCCCACCAAGCAATCCCGCCACCAAAAGAGGCCCAGTGGTTTTGGACAGAAAGCGACCGGACCTGCCGTGATGATTCTCCACCAGAGCAGGGCTCATCGAGGAAGCCCGGGGCCTCATCCACGCGATTAAGGACGCGAGGAGAGACAAAAGGAATGTGACTATCAGTTTGCGATGATATGAGTGAAAGAAGTGAAAATGATCAAAAGTGAAGGCGCCCCTCCAGAAAAACACGACATTGAAAACCTGGTCTTCCATGCCCGAAATGCAGGATATGGAGGACTGAATTCACGAAAATGGCCTCCTGGCTCAAATGGGGTTTTTTTTTTGTCTGTCGGCCATTTTTCATGTACCCTTGCATCAGCACACTTCAAATGTATGTAGCAAATCTCAACTTAAAACTTCTTCTTTTCCCCTCCGGACCACACTTTCCAATTGCGTCTCCCCTCTATCTATATGTTCACTCTTCACTGTGTGTGTGTGTGTGTTCTGTGTGTGTGTGTCCTGAGGCACGTCTCTTGATATGCACGTGCGCTCGGATGTGTGCGTGTGATTGTGCTTGTACAGACCTGTGTCCTTTACATATTTTGTAACCTGATTACTGTTGTCTTTAGATTCTCTTTATATTTGTAAGCGCGTAGGGATTTTTTAATATTAAGCCCCATAAATTGTACATTATTAATATTTTTATTATTATTATGGGTTCTGTCAGTACAAAAAAAAGTTTGAAACATTTCCCATTAGTTAGGGGGGAGGGGGGCGGCACAAGCCACAAACCACTATCTTGGTGTGGTCATAGAGGAGACATGTACTGGCCTTTGCTTTATTTGGGGTAGTGTGTAGCCGCATGAAAGCATTTAAAACAACTTTACCAGGTGAACAAAATCTGGCTGAAGTAGCATTGTCTAAATTACATCAATATC
Organism: Conus ventricosus; assembly: GCA_018398815.1. NCBI lineage: Eukaryota > Metazoa > Mollusca > Gastropoda > Neogastropoda > Conidae > Conus > Conus ventricosus. The sequence continues at coordinate 10,558 of JAFLJL010001275.1, read as the reverse complement.
ATGTACTTGTGGAGAGAAATTGGCCAAAATACACACTCCTACTTTGTTTTTTTCTGCAATTTAATTCTATGTGTCCAAAACGTTAGGAGGTAGGTTGGTTAAGTGTTTACTAAGACTTTTTGTCAATGGCCATTGGGTTTAATGGGAAAAAGTGGGGACACTCTTGAACAGAAATGTCTATGGAATTTTAACAGAAGATGGGCATTCGGCCGCTCGGCAACGACTGGGGGGTCGCAGGTCGTGTAATGTTTACAATGTTTTTTCATGCCGGCATGTTTTTTAAGTCCATTTTAATTTATTTATGTTTGAATTTTTTCGGTTCATTATTAATTAAAGGATAGGAATTGATAGGTGGTCCTGAAAAGGGAGAACGGATGGTTCACTGTCATAAACAAAGTATCCCAGAACATATGGAGTGTACAGAGGAAAAAGATGAGGTGGAAGAGGTGTCAGCTTCAGCATGCCCTGGTAATTAATGAATAGATTTGAACATAAATTGAATTACTGAAAATGTGGTGCGGTGCAAAAACATGCTTTTTTATGGTGTATTTCTGAACTTTTATGCATTGTACTGAAGCAAAATATTAAGTCGAAAAAGTTTGCAACTTTCAGAAGGAATATTGTTTATCGAAGGAATTAGTGGTGTAACTGCAAAGGTTTGTAGAAATTGAGATTTTAGCAATTTGAAAAACTTGAATATGCAGAAAAAGATGCAAATAAAAAGACTCTTGATATTTTTATTGGAGAAAATTATACAGATTTTAAAAATCAGAAACAAAAACTCATCTATTTGTGAGATAAAACATGGATAAAAACTTTAAAATTACATTGGTTATCATAATCTTTGGAGATGAAAAGTGTTGAACATTACACGAATATGTAGAAAAGATATCATGTGAATTCTGATTGTGATAAAACCTAAAAAGTTGATTATTTTTCATTTTGACGTTTGGACTTGTATTCTTGAATAGTGTAAAAATGTGGACTAGTTCATAGTTTCCCATCACCAGTCACAGATTTCAACAAAAATTTCATATGTACACATTGAAAATTGGTTTGACATGGAAATAATAAAAATTAACCCGGTAGGTACTTTCCTCAGACTTGCATAGATGGCTTCACATGTGTCTGAATAAGGTACGCCAAAAGTCGGCACAGAATGCGGAACAGAAAGAACTTCGATGGCGTATGTCCCCCTGTAAATGAAGCAATGCACTTAAAACAGCAACAAAAAACAAATATTGGTCACGTCTCCGAAACCTGATCCAGTGGTGGTGGGCAATAAAATTAAATACTCCCATTTAACAAATGCAAATAACGGTCAACATGTCTTAATGTTTTGAATTTGGATTTGATGTGGCTATCCAATAAAATCAGTATCGAAACCAGTGTTCGGTGTGCCATTTTTATTGTGACCGTTTTTATGCGGGATCGGGTGGTTTTTGTGCGATAATTTGTTGAAAAGGAAAAGTGCCTCACAAATATCAACTTGTCATTTGTATTGTTAGGAAATATGCACAAAAAAGCGCAAAACTCATGACATGTAAAAGAGTGGTTATTCTTACACATAAGTAAAATGAAATATATAATCTAGATGCACAGCTCTATATATATAAGTATAGTCTTGTCAAGAGCTCCAAATTATGGTCCTTGTGGTCAAACTTCAAGGTCAAGGTCATCACAGTCACATTCGTTAATGGTAGCTTCATGTATCAAATAAAATCCATGAACAACAAAGCTGTTTTCATACTTTTGGTATACACATGCATTACTCACACACCACACACACGCATGCAATGCACGCGCGCGCCGCACAACAGGCACACACACACTACACACTCACACACACACATACACATACTCAAAGAAGACATCTTTCTTGTAGCTGTTCATTATAGGGAAAAAGAAACTCCAATTCAAGTCATTCAGTCAGAGCACTTTGAAATAAGAAATAATTGGTCATGAAAAGTTTCCTTTTTTTTCTTGAAAAAAAATTTATATCCCCCCCCGCTCATAATACAAGAAGAAATCCACTACAGCACAATCCGGTTTGAAGATATAATATCCACCATCCTTGCGCTAGGATCTCAGAGTAATGCAAGGCGCTCGTCGGTGCAAGACCTCAATTTTGTAGTTGGTGTCCTTTTGAGGATGATGGACCAACCAGGTGGGGTGGCTCGCAGCTATTGGGGTGGCCACGCATGCGCAAGAATTTGTGCAAATATTTTTTTGGATCCGGAAAATTAAAGCCAAACGGGGATTGGCAAAATGCATAATAAATTCACTATATTTCATTTTTTTTTGTTTAAAAATTGAGACTGAGGGCAGGATGGAGTCGTACCAAGATATTTGAAAACAAGGGGCTTCGCCGAGGAGCCAATGATTGTAGTACGTTCCGCCAATTTTTCGCCAGCCACAGCGATTTCTAATAACAAAACAAAAAACAACAAAACACGATTATATACGAACATCACAAGTTTCCAAGACAAGATTGGTCCTCCTCTCTCGCTTCGTCCCCTCTCTTCGTCCCTCACCCACCCCGCTCCCCCGCTCTCTCTCTCGCTCTCTCTGTGTTCTCTCCCTCTCTCTCTTCTCTTCCCCTTTCTCCTCTCTCATGCCCCCGTCCCCTCTCTCTCTTGCACAGCAATTTCTAAAACATAAAAAAAACATAAAGCAATTGCGTCAATAATACATCGCAATTTGAGAACAAGTCTGGTCTCTCTCCTCTCTCCACCTCTCTTCCCCTCACCCCCCCTCCTCTCTCTCTCTCTCACTCTAACGCCCCATCGCCTCCTCCCCCCTCCTCCCCCCTGCCCCCCCCCACACACCCCACCCCTCTCCTCGCTCGCTCCTCAAAATTTGATGCGATTATGATCACTAGTGTCATGAAGTACTGGCATGAACAAGGAAAAATATCATCTGCATCAGGGATTATTGGCACTTACTCTTCAAAGGATACCCTAAGCGCTTACCATATTGGGAGGAAAGGGGAGGGTTATACAACAAAATGGAATCTAAAATTATTAAAAAAGATAAAATTAAACACATACAAAGAATTAAACTCCAATTCAAATGGCAAAGCAGGTATACACACACGTACAACTCACAGGACACAGATTCACAAAGGCTCACACACATACATAAACACATACGTACAACACAAACACGTGCGTGCACTCAATCACACACTAAAACACACACAAATCAAATTATAATTAACAAACATGCACACACACATGCATACATTAACAATATTAATCACAGTGTGGTGCACACACACACACAGACACAAACACACTCACTCACAGAACTAAGGCACCAAGAGGCGCATATTAGCACAAGATCAAGATAAATCATTTGATTATGGGGCAGTGTGTATTACCAGCTGGTACTACTTGAGTGAACGGACGTTAAAACTGATAAACAAGCAAGTAGGTCATATGGGGAGACACAACAGACACTCGAACAAAGCATGAAAAAATGACCTGCTTTACCTGCTCACTAATTCTTGCCACGAGCGAATGGTACGCGCCAAATTCATGGCGTGCAGAACGGAGGGCAGGGTGGCTTTCTCCTCCTCTTTCTCTCTCGTCCTTCTTCTCTATGTATTCCAGTACACAATGCACATTCGAAATCGAAGCAAGATCTTCCTCATCGATCGGAGGCAGCCATTTTGATTTACACTTTCTTTTCCGAGGAAGTGACGTATACTGGCAAAATGTATCTTATCATTAACTAGCGGTGTTAGAACCCACAACTTCCTATGCAGAACACAAGTGTTTGCAAATCTATTGGAAAACGCCCGGTTAATATTACGCACAATATGGCCCACAGTTTGTGGCCCAAGCAAGTGGTTTGGCTTGGTTAAGAACAGGCTTTTAACAACTTTCGAAGTGTTGTCAGTCATTTATGGCTGCGGTTTTTTTCAACTTCGAAGTGTTGTCATCATTTATGTCTGCGTGTTTAACAACATTCGAAGTGTTGTCAGTCAGGTATGTCTGTGTGTTGACTACATTTGAAGTGTTGTCAGTAATGTATGTTCTGGGTGTTAACAACTTCGAATATGTCGCCATTAGGGCTGGTGTGGTTTATCAACTTCATTAGTGTGGGGGAGGGGATTTGTGTGAATGGTGCGGCGAACGAAGCAAAATTAGGAATAGAGTTTTGTTTTTAGAACTTACGCGCCATTGACATTGACAAACAAAGCACTGGACAAGACACGATGCTTTGCTCCACGTGGGCGTGCCGGCAGCAAAAAATAATAAATCACATTAACATGTGGACAGTACGAATCCAAAGAACGAAAAAAAAAAGGAAAGAAACATACTTAACCTTTCTTTCCATGTGTCGGGGCGGAAATGAATTGGGGCCAGGGGATATGGGTGAGGACACGGAGGGGGGGGGGGGGGGGGGGAGGGTGTTTGCGGTCGGGGGAGGGTGTGTGCGTGGTGAACTGATAGGGTTGTGTGTCTAGTTCTATGGGATGGTGTGGTAACTTTGTGATGGTAGTTGGTATGGGTGATGATAGTAATGGTAAGGAAAGAAGGGTGGGGGGGGGGGGGGGGGGGGGGGGGGGGGGGGAGAAACTGAGGGAGGAAAAAAAAAAAAAAGGATTTAAGGGGAAGATAAAACAAAAATTAAGAATAAATAGATGGAGGGTTGCTGTAACTAACGGGATGAAGTGCGACGGGGATGTGGTGGTGTGTATGTATGTGTGTGGGTATGTGTTGTGGTGTTGGTAGGGGATATGCCAACTGATGTGGAAGTGGTGGTAATGTGTGTTGGTTATTGTTGGATGCTTGATGCCTTGGGGGTGTAGTGGTGCCCAGTTGGCAAAGTGTGTCAGTCATTTATGTCTGCGTGTTTAACAACATTCGAAGTGTGTCATCATTTATGGTCTGTGTGTTGAACAACATTCGAAGTGTTGTCAGTCATATTATGGCTGTGTGTTGACAACATTTGAAGGGTTGTCGTCAGTCATTTATGTCTGTGTTTAACAACATTCGAGTGTTGTCGCTCATTTCTGTCTGTTGTTTAACAACAGTCAAAGTGTTGTCAGTCATTTATTTGTCCTGCCGTGTTGAACAACATTCGAAGTGTTGTCAGTCATTATGTCGCGGGTTCTACAACAGTCAAAGTGTTGTCATTCATTTATGTCATATGTTTAACAACAGACAAAGTGTCGTCACACATACATGTCTGTGTGTTTAATGGCACACGGAGTGCCAACATAGTGTCCTGTTTATCTGACACCAGAGGCTAAGGATACATAGCCGTAGTTCTTCTGTCTTTGGGGGACATGCTTACATCAACTGTGACCACGGAAGTGACCATCCAGAGGGTGGGTGTTTATCTGACACACAGAGGCCAGGATACATAGCCCTTAGTCTGTCTGTCGTTGGGGACATGATTACAACTTACATCAACTTGACCCACGGAGTGACACCAGAGGTGTCTGTTTATCTGACACACAGAGGCTAGGATACCATAGCCTTAGTCTGTCTGTCTGTTGGGGACATATTACAAACTTACATCAACTGTGACCCACGGGATGACACCAAGGTGTCTGGTTATCTGACACACAGAGGCTAGGATACAGAGCCTTAGTCTGTCTGTCTGTTTGGGGACATGATTACAAACTTACAATCAACTGTGACCCACGGAGTGACACCAGAGTGCTGTTTATCTGACACACAGAGGCTAGAATACATACTAGTCTGGCGGTCTGTTGGGGACATGCGTACATCAACTGTGACCCACGGAGTGACACAGAGGTGTCTGTTTATCTGACACACAGAGCTAGGATACATAGCCTTAGTCGTCTGTCTGTTTGGGGACATGATACAAACTTACATCACTGTGAGACCCACGAGTGACACCAGAGGGGCCTGTTTTCTGACACACAGAGCTAGGATACAATGAGCCTAGTCCGGTCTGTCGGTTGGGACAGCTTACATCAAAGCGTGACCCACGGATAGTGACACCAGAGTGTCTGTTTATCTGACACACAGAGGCTAGGATACATAGCCTTAGTCTTCTGTCCTGTTGGGGACATGCTTACATCAACTGTGACCCACGGAGTGACATCCAAGTGTCTGGGTAATCTGACACACAGAGGCTAGGATACATAGCCTTAGTCCGTCTGCCTGTTGGGGACATGCGTTACTCAACTGTGACCCACGGAGTGACACCAGAGGTGTCTGTTTATCTGACACACAGAGGCTAAGACATAGCCTTAGTCTGTCTGTCGTGTTGGGACATGCTTTACATCAACTGTGACCCAACGGAGTGCCACCAGAGGTGCTGTTTATCTGACCACAGAGGCTAGGTTACATAGCCTAGTCTGTCCTGTCTGTTGGGGACATGCTTCATCAACTTGACCCACGGAGTGACACAAGAGGTGTCCGGTTTATCTCACACACAGAGGCTAGGATACATAGCCGTAGTCTGGCTGTCGGTTGGGGACATCTTACATCAACTGGGACCACGAGCCTGGACAGAGCAATGCATCTTTAACTAGCGGTAGAACCACAACTTCTATTGCAAAACACAAGTGTTGCAAAACTAGTTGGAAAACGCCCGGTTAATACGCACAATATTGGCCCACAGTTTGTGGCCCAAGCAAGTGTTGGCTTGGTTAAGAACAGGCTTTAACAACATTCGAAGTGTTGTCAGTCATTTATGTCTGCGTGTTTAACAACATTCGAAGTGTTGTCAGTCATTTATGTCTGCGTGTTTAACAACATTCGAAGTGTTGTCAGTCATTTATGTCTGTGTGTTGAACAACATTTGAAGTGTTGTCAGTCATTTATGTCTGTGTGTTAACAACATTCGAAGTATTGTCGCTCATTTATGTCTGTGTGTTTAACAACATTCAAAGTGTTTTTCTTTTCAAAATGGAGTGACTGGTGGCGGCGACGAAGCAAAATTAGGAATAGAGTTTGTTTAGAACTTACCGCCAATGACATTGACAAACAAAGCACATGACAAGACACGATGCATTTCAACCACTTGGGTCTTCTTCAGGCGAAAAATAAATCACATTAACATGTGGGACAGTGCGAACAAAGAACGAAAAAAAAAAGAAAGAAAAATGACTTATCCGTTTTCTTCCATGTGGTCGGTGGGCGGAAATGACATGGGGCCAGGGGGATTATGGGAGAGGAAAACGGGGGGGGGGGGGGGGAGGGGTTTGCGTCGGGGGAGGTGTGTGTGTGTGATATGATAGGGTTGTGTGTCTAGTTTATTGGGATGGTGTGGTATCTTTGTGATGGTAGTGGTAGTGGTGGATTGATAGTAATGGTAAGGGGAAAGAAGGGTGGGGGGGGGGGGGGGGGGGGGGAAGAAACTGAGGGGGAGGAAAAAAAAAAAAAAGGATTTTAAGGGGAAGGATAAAACAAAATTAAGATTAAATAGATGGAGGGTTGCTGTAACTACTGTATGAAGTGAGTGAAGGGGATGTGGTGGTGGTGTATGTATTGTGTGTGTGTATGTGTGTGTGTTGGTAGGGGATATTGCCAACTGATGTGGAAGTGGTGGGTATGTGTGTTTGGTTATTGTTGGATGTTGATGCCTTGGGGGTGTAGTGTGCCCAGTTTGGCAAAGTGTTGTCAGTCATTTATGTCTGCGTGTTTAACAACATTCGAAGTGTTGTCAGTCATTTATGTCTGTGTGTTGAACAACATTCGAAGTGTTGTCAGTCATTTATGTCTGTGTGTTGAACAACATTTGAAGTGTTGTCGTCAGTCATTTATGTCTGTGTGTTAACAACATTCGAAGTGTTGTCGCTCATTTATGTCTGTGTGTTTAACAACATTCAAAGTGTTGTCAGTCATTTATGTCTGCGTGTTGAACAACATTCGAAGTGTTGTCAGTCATTTATGTCTGCGTGTTCAACAACATTCAAAGTGTTGTCAGTCATTTATGTCAGTATGTTTAACAACATACAAAGTGTCGTCACACATACATGTCTGTGTGTTTAATGGCACACGGAGTGCCAACAGAGGTGTCTGTTTATCTGACACACAGAGGCTAGGATACATAGCCTTAGTCTGTCTGTCTGTTGGGGACATGCTTACATCAACTGTGACCCACGGAGTGACACCAGAGGTGTCTGTTTATCTGACACACAGAGGCTAGGATACATAGCCTTAGTCTGTCTGTCTGTTGGGGACATGATTACAAACTTACATCAACTGTGACCCACGGAGTGACACCAGAGGTGTCTGTTTATCTGACACACAGAGGCTAGGATACATAGCCTTAGTCTGTCTGTCTGTTGGGGACATGATTACAAACTTACATCAACTGTGACCCACGGAGTGACACCAGAGGTGTCTGTTTATCTGACACACAGAGGCTAGGATACATAGCCTTAGTCTGTCTGTCTGTTGGGGACATGATTACAAACTTACATCAACTGTGACCCACGGAGTGACACCAGAGGTGTCTGTTTATCTGACACACAGAGGCTAGAATACATAGCCTTAGTCTGTCTGTCTGTTGGGGACATGCTTACATCAACTGTGACCCACGGAGTGACACCAGAGGTGTCTGTTTATCTGACACACAGAGGCTAGGATACATAGCCTTAGTCTGTCTGTCTGTTGGGGACATGATTACAAACTTACATCAACTGTGACCCACGGAGTGACACCAGAGGTGTCTGTTTACCTGACACACAGAGGCTAGGATACATAGCCTTAGTCTGTCTGTCTGTTGGGGACATGCTTACATCAACTGTGACCCACGGAGTGACACCAGAGGTGTCTGTTTATCTGACACACAGAGGCTAGGATACATAGCCTTAGTCTGTCTGTCTGTTGGGGACATGCTTACATCAACTGTGACCCACGGAGTGACACCAGAGGTGTCTGTTTATCTGACACACAGAGGCTAGGATACATAGCCTTAGTCTGTCTGTCTGTTGGGGACATGCTTACATCAACTGTGACCCACGGAGTGACACCAGAGGTGTCTGTTTATCTGACACACAGAGGCTAGGATACATAGCCTTAGTCTGTCTGTCTGTTGGGGACATGCTTACATCAACTGTGACCCACGGAGTGACACCAGAGGTGTCTGTTTATCTGACACACAGAGGCTAGGATACATAGCCTTAGTCTGTCTGTCTGTTGGGGACATGCTTACATCAACTGTGACCCACGGAGTGACACCAGAGGTGTCTGTTTATCTCACACACAGAGGCTAGGATACATAGCCTTAGTCTGTCTGTCTGTTGGGGACATGCTTACATCAACTGTGACCCACGAGCCTGGACAGAGCAATAAACCAAAGAGTAAGCCTGCAATCAACAGCCCATCGCTTGCCCGTTGTTGACGGTTGCTAACTGTGACGTCATAATCGAGTTCACAAACTATGAGCGTTGTATCTCTTTTCTCTCTCTCTCTCTCTCTCTCTCTCTCTCTCTCTCTCTCTCTCTCTCTCTCTCTCTCTCTCTCTCTCTCTCTCTCTCTTTTCAGAGAACTAATAAATATTCATTCTGGCTCACCCGGTCTCAACCAGTTTCGACCGGGCGATGCCAGAATGAATATTTATTAGTTCTCTGATAAGCAAGACTTCAATAACCAAAAATAACGATTATCTACAAACAAACATACTGTGTAGGATTATCCGTTTTCATTTGTTTAATCCAGTGTTTTTCTTGATCATTCTCAATAACATCATTTTCACGCAAACATTCATCAAATGCATCTCTGTCTTTCATGTGAAATAAAACTACAGTCTTTAACTGTTCTCTAAAGTCTTTTAAAACCGAGTTATATTTTTGACATAAAATCCACACACTTATCCCAGCATGTCTTCCACTAAAGGCTAGTTTTGACAAAGTTTTTCTTTTTTTAACTATGTCTCTTTCTGCTGAACAGTCATCTATAATAAATAGCGTCTGCGTTCCCCCAAACAATATATAAAAGCGTTCTAAACATTCACTCAGTTTATTGCTGGGATCAACTAAAAATATGTTATCATCTATCCATATAAACTTTCTATTGTGATATGCTTTGTTCCATTTAACTGATGGGCAGAAAATCACAATATAATCAAAATTATAACGATAAACTGTTTGCAACAGGTCGAGGATAAATATTGTTTTCCCACAACCAGTTTGCCGCAAATCAATGAACAATGAGGCTCTTTTGTCATAAAGTTTTTAAATGCTCCATAGTTTTATAACAGAATTTAATCTAATCCAGTTATTGTTTTTATCATGCTCTCTGTTAAAACTTGTTCAGTATAATAAATCCTATAAGATCTAAAATGTGTAAGATTAATCCAATTTAGTTCTGTAAGATTGTTTCTATTTAAGCCAATATTGATTTTGTTGCTTGTTGTTATGAGCTTAATATCCTCACCATTGTTAAGAACGACGGCAGTAACTTTAAGTTTTTCAACGTCTAAGTTTTGCCAGCTAATTCGAATTCCTTTTAGAAGGACGTCACTGACCCCACAGCCCCATTCCTCTTCACATCTTTTAAGACAGAAATTTCAAATATCATTGTGAAGTGTCTCCTAATTCATTGTGAATGAATTGTCTTTG
>JAFLJL010001274.1:0-7500 GCA_018398815.1 Conus ventricosus | reverse complement strand
TGATGTGCGCCATTGATACTCTCCCTTTGTTTCGCCGCAGGGGATCCAAGATTTATCGGCCAAGGCCACACTCGCAAGATGTCGAGTGATCTCAGTTTACACGCTTCTAGCCGTGTCTTTTCTTTCTCTCTCTCTCTCTCTCTCTCTCTCTCTCTCTCTCTCTCCTGTGCCAAACCGAATACGAACTTGCAAGTAAAAGGTCATAAAGTAAAAAGGAGACCCCGGCGTGGGGGGTGGGGGGCAACCGTTTGAATGAATTGTTTCCCCGAGTCGCTGAAAGCCTATCCGTAGCACGGTAATTCGACGGGTATCATTCACTGGTTTCGTGTAACAACGGCGAAAACGCGTACAACATTCGGCAAAAATCTCCTGTCCCTAGACATAACGTAATAAAGTAGCGTTGAAAAAACAACAACAACAACAACAACAACAACTTTTTAATACTTCAATCTAAATCTTCGAGTCATTTTTTGGTGCGCATTACAAGAGCCACTCTATCTTCTATACGAATAAAAACAAGATGCAAAGCATATAAACGTACTCCCAGTTTATCTTGAATACGCGTGAGATATTCCATAAAGAGGAAAACCCGTTTTGGCCCGTTATAGCCGTTAGTAACGGCTATTCTGGTAAACATCGGCCATCATCTGTGACCCATAATGAACATACCTACAAATTTTCAGAAAGATCGGCCAAGTACTTTCTAAGATATTCCATAAAGAAGAAAAACCCTCATGGGCCATTATGGCCGTTAGTAACGGCTATAACGGTAAAATAACACACCGGGCGTCATCCGTGACCCATAATGAAAATACCTACAAATGTTCAGAAAGATTGGCCAAGAACTTTCTGAGATATTCCATAAAGAAGGAAAACCGTTATGGGCCGTTACGGCCGCTAGTAACGGCTATAACGGTAAAATACCACATCGGGCATCATCCTTGACCCATAATGAACATACCTACCAATTTTCAGAAAGATCGGCCCTGTAGTTTTGTCTGGAGCGAGTGGAAACATTTTGACCACGGACGGACACACAGACAGACAGACAGCATTTCTTCGTTCCCATTCTAAAGTACTCCCTGTTCTACTATACGAACTGGGAGTACAAAAAGTGTGGTATGTGTGGGGTTTCGGTTGTCAGAAAGGAAAGCTTTTCAGATTACATACCGCACATTTTTCCCCTATGAAGTACACAGTAATGACCCCTGAGTGTGCACGAAATGACAGGGATTCTTACTCTCTCGTTTCTTCCCCAAGGTTCGTTTCAATAACCAACGGCGTACACAATGAATACTATACTAAGCAACAACAATAAACAGACAGACAGACAGACAGAAGAAGAAGAAGAAGACAGACAGACAGACAGACAGGAGGACGAGGACGACGACGACGAGGAGGAGGAGGAGGAAGAAGAAGAAAAAGAAGTAGAAGAAGAAGAAGAAGAAGAAGGAGGAGAAGAAGAAGAGAAGAAGAAGAAAAAACAAACGAGCCAAGTGTCAAAAGCCAAGAAGCCGACATACAAAACTATCGCCCCTCATTATTTTTTTTTCGAGAATTTTAATTGTCGGTTTTACACGCTATAAAACAGAAAACCGACGAAGATTATGTTTCTTCTCCTCATTACTAATGTTTCGACCCAGTTACCACCCCGTGCAATAAAAAAGGGAAAGACGTCACTTCGGGGTTTCCTACAGTCGGTGAAGTGTGATTTGAAATGGTTTTAGATGCCCCCCCCCTCTCTCTCTCTCTCTTTTCTCTCTCTCCTTGAAAATAAAAGCACCAAGAAATGAATACGGGTGAAAATGACTAGGTCTGGGTAAAATTGCTGTCACTGTGATTGCATAACAATTTTGTTCAGAGTATTTGAATAAACAAGTAAACGTCAGAAGAAACTTTTTTTTCTTCACTTTGGTGAGAAGTTCAGACCTATATCCGCAATTACCTTCCTCCAGAGTCACTGACATTTTCGAAACCGCCGTTCTCGAGACAAAACAACAGCAGGAGGCAATCAGACAAAGAGAGAAAGCTTGCGAAATGAGTAAATACTTATGTATTAGTTTTTTTGTTTTTTTTTTAAATAAATGTTTGCGAACCGCCCAGAGAAACGTGGACAAACAAGTCACAAGACAAAACACAACGCGTTTCGACCTCTTAGGTCTTCCTCAGGTGAGAAACAAACGAATAAAACAACGACAATTCACTTAGCTTTGATCGCTTCAGATCGCTTCAGAGCGCAAGGAAGAAGGCGTTCAATGAGAACGAGGCTGTTGGAACGAGGCTTTTTTTTTTCCCCTTCCAACAGCCTCGTTCTCATTCAACGCCTTCTTCCTTGCGCTCTGAAGCGATCAAAGCTAAGTGAATGTTCGTTGTTTTATTCGTTTATTTCTCACCTGAGGAAGACCTAAGAGGTCGAAACGCGTTGTGTTTTGTCTTGTGACTTGTTTGTCCACGTTTCCTGGGTGGTTCGCTAACATTTATTTAATTAAGATTTGTTTAGATTTCCGCCTGCAGTCGTCTCCCTTTGCAGCTAGATTTGTTTTGTTTTGTTTTGTTTTGTTTTTTTAGAAAAGCCCTCGAGTAACGCTGTCACAGAACAATACACGTCTCCATCCAAAGGACAAGGACAGCGTCATTGGAAACAGTCAAGGGAGACAAGAACCGTCAGTACATTGTGATGTGTATGATAAAGGTGGCGTGAACTCACCCGAGGTGTCCCAGATTGACATGTTGATGGTGTAGGTGTCCGAGACGTTATACACCCCGTTGTACGTGTCGAAACCCGTTGGTGTGTAGGACTGCAAGAGAGAGAAAAAAAAAATGAAAATAGTAAAACTCTCTCTCTCTCTCTCTCTCTCTCTCTCTCTCTCTCTCTCTCTCTCATACACACACACACACACACACACACACACACACACACACACACACACACACACACACCACACACTCACATATATATACACACATGCTTACATGCGCGCGCGCGCACACACACACACGCACAAACACACACACGCACACACACAACACACACACACACACACACACACACACACACCACACACACACACACAAACGCATGCACGCACTCGCACACACACTCTCACTCACACACACACACACACACACACACACACACACACACACACACACACACACACACACATACACACTCAACACACACACAGCTTCAGTTTTATTTGATGGTTATATGGACAAACGTAACAAGAACTCCAACTGCAGTTTTTGAAGAAAAAAATCATTCAAGCGGTGACGAAACAGGCGAGAATGATCCATTCCAGGTAAGGACTGGCATGATACAAACTAACAGCTGTCATGTTGTCGACATGCAAAAATGGAATGTAAACAGTAAACCAATCAGGAAAAACACACACACACACACACAAAAACTTCCAACGTACCAATCCTTACCCCCCCCCCCCCCTCTCCCCTCCCTCCTCGACTCCCTTCCTCATCTTCTGTCATTCGCTTGAATTCATCACATCTCATAATCCCTGGGAAAATATTCTTTCGCTTGCGCGCACGGGCGGCCCACGCGCACCCCCGCACCTCCTCCCCTCTTTCTCCTTTTTTCCCCTCTCTCTCTCTCTTCACTGCAGGGGTAAAAATTCAACAAAACCCAAAAGTGTGGCCCGTCGTGGGCCACCCAAGGACATAAGTCCAAATCAAACATTTAGGCGTCAGAAAGAGGGCCCCCAAAGGTGGGGGCCCGGCCAATTAAGAAAGGGGGAAGGCCCACAAGACGTTCTGTCCCGCCAGACGAAAACCGGCTTTGACCGACCCCTCGATGTCCCCCAGACGGACCTCATCCTGGGCCACCTTACCGGGCCCAATTTGTGGAACCAAACGCATTGTTGTCGGACTCGAGGTTAAAGCAGGAAAGGGAGAGGGAAAAAGGTAGGTGTGGTGGGGGTAAATCTAGAAATCAATTAAATCCCAAATTGGGACCACCACGAGAGAGGGCTGTAGACGGACTGTCTGATTTGACATCCAAGGGAAAAATTAGGGGGGAAACTTCGGGTGTCAGGGTAAAAATACTGCCCAAAAGGACGGCCCGGGACAGGGGGGTTAGACATAAAGGAATGTGTGAGGGAGAGGGGGAGGAAAAAAAGACGAACAGACAGAGAAGAGAGAGGAGGAGTTCGGAAGTAGGCTCTCGCCTACGGAAGGCGGGGAGATGAAAAACGAACAGAGACAGAGAGATGGGGATTTTTTGGGTGGTTTCTGCACAGGAAAAGGCAGAAGATGAAAGAGGAGAAAAGGAGGAGGAGAACGGAGGAGGGGGAGAGGAGAGAGGTTGGAGTGTGAGCCGCAGGAGGAAGGGCAGGAGAGAGAGATGAGGAGAGAGGAGAAACAAATTGTCATTGAGCACCAGAAAAAGCTGCGGGGAAAGGGACAAAGAAAAAGGGGAAGAGAGATTTTTAAACAAATAAAAAAAAAGAAAGAAAAGAAAAGGAAAAGAAAAGAACCCATGCCTTTTAATAGAGCAGCAGACTAGAAAAGAGAGAGGTGCAATGCTTAATGCAGGAAGGAAAAAAAGGAGAACAGTTGATTTTGTATCACTTTTCTACAAAACCCGGGGGTTTCACCTCATATTTGGGCCAGCCCCCCCTTCAGGGCAGTCCACCTGACCAACCCCGCAGTCCAGCCTGAGGTGCTAGCAGTCCACCTGACCCGGTGCAAACAGACCAACACCATGCCGGCATTTGGCGTGTTGTGAAATGACATAAAAAAAAAAAAGGAAAAGAAAAAGAAGGATTCGTAATAGTTAAGATCACCGGGCCCCAGGTAAAGTAGAAATTTTTTTTAAACCCGGGTTAGTTAATGAGTTTTAGATAAATGTTTTGGAAGTTCAAGGAAGAGAGAATTTTTATTTTTTTTGATTCTATATGCATTGATGTTCTTTTATGTCATTTATTAAAGTTATAGCTTTTTAGTGGTTTGATGTGACGAAGCATGATAATGAATGAGATTTTAAGCAACTGTGAGTGTGTTTGGGGGTGGCGTAGTCCTTCCCCCACTGACTACCCGGGTTGACAATTTATTGGCGACCTGCCAGGATATTTTGGCCATTTATTTTAAAATTTTTTCAATTCTCAAGGGAACGGGTGGGATTCAAATATTTAAACCTAAGCAAGGGTTTCTTACTGTAGTTCCCAAGATAGTTTTTAAAAATAGGCTTTGGGATTGCTCCGATAGTTAATACTAGGCTTGGCATTTCAGCCCCCGAGTCTCATTTTTGCACAAAATTTCCTATAATTCGCTCTCATAGTTGGGGCAGGCGTGGGGTCTTATAAAAACAACTACGTTTCCCAAGTAATATTATCATTTTATAGGATGTGCTATTTCCACTCGTGTCGGAAACCCCCAGTTTGGCTGTGTAGTAATAAAATCTTGTTCAGAAAAAAAGAGATATAAAAGGCGGAAGAAAAGACACCCCTATTGAACAACAATTTGGTTTTTTAGTGGAAAGAAGAAGGAGTCGTTGAATTTAAAGAGCTAGTATGAAAAACAGATTTTGCAGGGGCGGCCCTGATTAACCATACATTTGAAAGAGAGACGCCCGAGACAGAGGAGGGTTGAAGTTCGCAGAGGTGTATAGAGAGGCACGTTTTTGGGCACGAAGGTGCGGAGAAAAAGGGGGTTAGGGCCGGTGGAAAGTGCAAGGAGACCAGGGGATTTTCTGCAAAGTCCCGCAAACCCCGGTGGGGGGAAGGAAGGGCAAAGGGGCATTAGGTGTTTTATTTGTCACAAAAAGGGGCATTGGCGAGGGGGTTGTCGCAGAGGTTCCCGAAGGCAGCGCCCGCAAGAGGGGGAAAAGGTCGTAAAGGGAAACGACCCCGCGTGGAACCCAAAAAGGGTTCAGTTGAAGGGGGGTGGGGGCAGCCATGGTAGCACGGGCGCAGTCAGGTCAGGGGTGGAGGGCACAAGGGGTGATGGGTTTTTATTCCTGGGGGGGGTTGGCCAGAGGGGAAAAATGTTACGGACAGGTTGTTTATGCGGGGGATACGAACAACGCTGGTCGTAAAAGGGGGTTTACAGGGCAAATCCCGACCGTACTTAAAACATGGCACTGTGAGGGGGTTTCCAGTTGCTAAATAGAAGTCGACCCCCTTTCTCTCAGGCGATTGTTGCGTTGGTGATGGGGAAAACCCCTTTACGATTTGATCATTGGGGAAAATTCCCGGGCAAGGGATCCAGGGGGTCCGAGTTGTTGACGTACAGGGGCAGCAGTTCAAACACGGGCAAGAAGGAGGGAAAAAGGTTGTTTAAAAACCTTAGTTTTTCCAGGGAAAGGGAAACGGGCATAGATGGTCGCCTGATGAGTTTTAGGGCAAAAGGGAAAAGACCCCTTCGCCTGAAGCTTGGGGTTGGGAAGAGGTGGAGAGAAACAGGGGTTTGAGGAGGGGGGACTCAAGACTAGGCGCAGCAGCAATCATTGAGAGGTGAAGGAGACCCCCCAGAAAAAGTGGAGATTTTGTTGCCTGAGTTTTCCCGGAAAGAGTATACAGGGGCGTGTCAGTATGGGGCTAGACAGAGGAGTTCAGTTTTGTTTCGGGGGGCACACAAAGCACCAAAAGGGGAAAAGGGGGAGAAGATGAGAATTCAGAGAGACCAAAGACCCAAAAAAGAAGTCAGGGGGTCTGCTAGGTTTTTATTGGGTTCTAAGGGATTTGTTCCCAAAAATTCGCGGCAACAAGCCTCTCAGTGATTTGGTCAAAGGGAGGGAAACCGGCAGGGTCGAGTGGTCAGACGCTGCAGAGCAAGCACTGCGCGGATTAGAGAGACTGGTTCCCGTCCCCCTTGAAGACCAGATATGTCCAAACCATTTTTTTTTTTCGGACAGATGCATCAGGGGTGGGGTAGGTGCAGTATTGTTACAGGAGCATGAAGGAGTCGAGTTTCTTTTAGATATGCTAGCAGGGAAATTGACAAATGTGAAGAAGGGGACCAACGGTGGAGAAGGATGTTGCTGTGTGTGGGCCGTGCAAAGTTCCCCAAAAACTTGTAAGGGAAAGAGTTGTGATAAGACAGTCACCAAAACCCCTCAAATTCCCGCAAGAGGACAGCGAAAAACGCAGGGTTCTGCTTGGCAATGGACTGCAGCCCTACAGGACCCAGGGGAGTACATTCCTGGGCGACAGAATGTCGGGGCTGACTTCTAAGTCGGTATCTAGCAAGCGCAAACCCGTGGAAGTCATCATATCCGGGGGGCTTTGTTTAAAATTTTTGTTTGATACAGTTAGTTTTGGATTGGGGTTTATTCCCAGTTGGCTTGGTTCATATTTTTTTTTGTGTGAGACTTGTCAATTTTCTTTGTGAGACTTTTCATGTGAAGTATTATGTTGGAGCATACAGTCGCTTTTGTAGTAGCATTTTTTGCAATAATGAGGAGGAGATTTTCCCAGTGAAGTGTCAGGGGGCGTGATCTACTAATTGTGCTTTTCTAGGAATTTTGAAGGAAGAGGGCAAATTTGC
>JAFLJL010001273.1:59523-82678 GCA_018398815.1 Conus ventricosus | reverse complement strand
CTTCTCCGACATCGATCCCCCTTATGCCTGAGTCGCACACTTGAAGACCAAGGAACGTGCTCTCAACAACGCAACTACCCTTAATTTGCCTAAATGTCGAGAACATTCGGCCGACTCATGACACATACATATATTACATGTGTGCATGTTTGCGTGTTATTGCATATGTTTGTGTGTGTTTATTTGAGAGAGAGGGGGAGAGATAGATGTATGGTGGTATTTCATTTTACCCAGTGGGCAGTCCTATTGGCATATTTTATTCCTGATAATTGACAAAAAAATCAAACTCCACTAATTTTTTTTTTTTTTAAAATGAGTGGTAGGTTTACTAATTTGCTTTTCACAATGTTCAGCAAGTTTCAGCTATTGCCGGGAATCATTCTGTATGACAGCAGTCCTAGCCCCTGTGCCCGCCGTGTGCGGATGACTCTACTGGAGAAGGGAATGCCTTTCATAAAGGTACAGTGCAATCTGTATCTATTGCATGCACATGTGCATGCATGCCCACATGCACACACACACACACACACACACACACACACACACACACACACACACACACACATATGCACACACACACACACACACACACACACACACACACACACACACACACACACACACACACACACACACCACACACACACACACACACACATCATATTTTGACACCAAAGTGAAAAACTTGCTATCAAATTTTGATGTAGAAAAGAAAGAAGATGTGCCCTGATCCTTTCAGCAGCATGATATTTTCAAAAGGGCGCTATTCTGGGAAAACAGTGCATAATCACAGAAAAATTCATTTCTTTAGGAAAGCGGCTTTCCATCTCAGGAAAACAGTTATTTACCCAGGATGATTATTTGTTTTCACATAATTCTTCCTGGAATAATGAGTTCCTGGGAAAATAACTGGTTATCTGTTTTTCTAGAAAATATATGTTTACTTGGGATAACTGGTTGTGTTCCGAGAAAATAACTATTTCTGTGGCATAAATGGCTGTTCCCAGAAAACAACTGTTTTTTTCTAGGAAAACAGACTGTTTTCCTACAAAATAACTTTCTTTGCAATGATTGTCTGTTTTCTTAGAAACTAACTGTTGCTGTGGGATAATTGACATGTTTACCTAGAAAATAACTATTTCTGTGTTCAAAAATAATTAATTGTTTCCATAGCAATAAGTTTCTGTGGGATAATTGGATGTTGCCATAGATAATAACTGTTTCTATGAGATGATTGGATGTCACCATTGAAATGACTGTTTCTGTGGGATAAGTGGATGTTTCCATAGGAATAACTGTTTATGTGGGATAATTGGATCTTTCTATAGTAATAATTGTTTCTGTGGGATTATTGAATGTTTCCCAAGAAATTAACTTTTTGTGGGATTTATATATTGACTTTTCCTTGGGAAACAGCTGTGTTAATGAGGGAATTGGGTCTTTTCATTAGAAAACAGTTGTTTCCACGGGATAGCTGACTGTATTCCTGGGAAATAGCTGTTTTCATCAGATTTGCCCTTTTGAAGGTAGCATGCTTACATAAACTCTGACATGAGTGGTGAAGGAGATGGCCTGCAAACTGATCTACCCTTCTCTGCAACTGTTAACACCATCTTGGAATGTTGGCAGCTTGATGAAATTAAGAAGTGAAGAAAATGAACGTAAAAGATCTGATTTTGAGCCTTCAGAACAGAAATATACTGTGAAACAAAAGTCCAAGCTTTGCTTCATTTGAGATTCCCCACAGGCAAGTACAGTGTGTGGTGGCACCAATGCAAGTGCACTCAGTGCCAGCCTTGTTGACAACCTACAACACCTTGAGAGTTAGTTGGTGCCATCACACTCTGTACCGCCCATGTGGAGGACTAACAATGAAGTAGGTAGACTTGATAGATAATAACCTCTGTGGAGTTCATTGCTAATAATGCTTCCAGGTGAGTGCACTCTTCCACCATTTTTTTCTCCTTCCAGGTAGAGTTGATAGCTGATAACCCACCTAATTACAAAATAAATGACGAAGCAGCGTAACTCTTGCTCCCATGATGAAGTAAGCGCACACCCAAACCTCTAAATGAATGCTGCCTCCGACACCGAATCAACAAGCAGAAATGACAACATGGAACAAGCAAGGAGACACCCCATTCCCCTTTCCATCCAGTTAGATTTGATAGATGATATCTGTCCCAATTAAAATGGATAGCTGAAAACCCTCCCTATTAGAATTGATAGCTGATAACCCTCCCAATTAGAGTTGATAGTTAATAACCCTCCTAATTTAAGTGGATAGCTGATAACCCTCCCAGATAGATTGGATAGCTGATAACCCTCCTAGAGATCGAGTGGATATCTGATAACCTTCTCAAATAGGGTTGATTGGTATCACAGTTGGGAGATGTTGACCATGGCTGGCTGTAGATGGGGACTGATAATAGGACTGTGTGCATCTCCTGAAAGGTGACGTGGTGTTGTGTTGTTGTTGCTGACAGGTGGAAGTGGATTTGCTCGCAGGGGAGCAGATACGGAGGAGTTCAAACACATCTGTCCCAACAAAAAAGTGCCTGCCATTTCCTTTGTGGATGTGCCTGTGAGTGTCAAGGGGTTCTGTTTCATTCAGTTCCTTTGTGGATCTGCCTGTGAGTGTGAGAGTGTTCTGTTTCATTCAGTTCCTCTGTGGATGTGCCTGTGAGTGTCAGAGTGTTCTGTTTCATTCAGTTCCTTTGTGGATGTGCCTGTGAGTGTCAGAGTGTTCTGTTTCATTCAGTTCCTTTGTGGATGTGCCTGTGAGTGTCATGGGGTTCTGTTTCATTCAGTTCCTCTGTGGATGTGCCTGTGAGTGTGAGAGTGTTCTGTTTCATTCAGTTCCTTTGTGGATGTGCCTGTGAGTGTCAGAGTGTTCTGTTTCATTCAGTTCCTTTGTTGATGTGCCTGTGAGTGTTAGAGTGTTCTGTTTCACTTCAGTTCAAAATACTTATATTTATTTCATATGGAGCATTTGCAGACAACTTCTATTGAGAATAAAGTATGCTTCTGCACATACACGCCCTTATGCCCTCTAACTCTGCAACTCCCACAAATACATATGCACTCACATACATGCACACACGTGTACACACACACACACACACACACACACACACACACACACACACACACACACACACACACACGTGCACACACACACGTGCACACACACACACACACACACGCACACACACACACACACACACAGACACACACACACACACACATACACACACACACACTCGCACACACACGTACACACACACACACACACACACACACACACAGATTATAAACAGTGCAATTGATAGTAAGATGACATTAATTTCAGACCCAAACCATAAAGCTAAAGACTTCAATGAAAATAATGCAGAACAGTTAAGGTAATATTCAACAGAACAAAAGAAGCACTTTGCTTGTCTTGACTCACGTGTGATGAAGCATGACCACAAGGGCTAATAAAACAGAAAATGATATGTGGCAGAGAGGAAAGTTATCTATCTTCATTGTTTGCTTTTTCCCCCCTTATCCTGCTTAAAGTAAAGAAGATCATTGTTGGAGTTTAGTGTTTTTTGTATTCATTCGGTGATCCAGTATTCTAACATGTATTTTGATGTTTTAACTTCAGTGCGTGTTGCGGATGACACATTTCAGATGGCAAGTTGAATGTTTCAAACATCATCACCATTAATCGTGCATGCATGTGATCTTGCAGTAGTGGGCAGGCTGTCAGACATTTGCTGCCCAAGTATAGTCTTTATATTTATTCATTTGTTTCAGAATGTTATTGATTGCTTGACTTTTTAAAAAAAGTAGCTGGCTAGATATTGTAGAAATTGTTGTTGATGTGTGTGCTTATGACAAGTGCCTGTTTATAATGAGTGTCTAATGTTACCTTCAAGTTAAAAAAAAAAAACAGCGGTTGAATTGGATGACTTCCAGCAAGAATTTTATTGATCAAAATGTGTACATTCGACTCTGTGAAAGGTGTGGGGTTTGGTAAACAAGAAGGGTTGTATTTGATTTTTAGGATTCTATTGCTCTAATGAAGTTACTTGTTTTTCTTCATAAAATCCTGCCTGTCAGTAGTAAGTGTTGTGACAACTGTGTGTCGTGACTGCTTGCTTTAAGTATTATTTCAAACTCAATTACATCAATTTACAACATATCTTCATGGCATGACGTGGACCACAATGTTTTTTCTTGTCTCAAAACAGGGCGTGGAGGACTGCAATTTGTACGAATCCAACGTCATCACCGAATTCCTGGATTCTGATGCTTTCCCTGGCCCCAAGCTGTATCCCAGAAACCACTGGGAAAGGGCGCAGGTCAAGATGTGGCAGGACTGGGAACTGGGGCTGGTGGATGTGAGTCTCAGCATATCACTTCCCTTGCCTTTTCTTCCCTTTGCCGTCTGCTGTCGTTAGAGGAAGTGGATCAGTGTGCGTGGGTTTTGAAGTTCATGAAGACAGGTTTGAACCTCCCCCACCATCCCACGGGAGTTGGTCAACATGGATAACATTCTCAAAACTGGGGAGGGAGGGGACCTAGTTGACACTATACCTGCATTCCCAGAATGACAGCTCGTTGGGACGGGTAGTGCAGAGGCCAGTTTTTGCCTTGGCTCTTTAGGATGTGTTCTTGCAACCAGTTGAAAACCATATGATGCTGCAATGGAGGGAGCTGTTTTGGTGTCTGCAGACAAACAGGAAAGTTTCTGAAGCATTTTACAGTGCATCTGGTTAGGCTGAAGATGCTTTGTTCTGTTAGAAGTCTGACACACAGAACCCATGGGTTTTTCTAAAAAAATAACCAGAGGCAAGAAAGATACTGGCTTTAGTATTGAAGTTTGGTTTAGTCATCAAACTGACTGTAGAGATTGGGCATGCTCAAAGTATGTGTTTTCAAATGTGTGTGCATATGTGTGTGTGTGTGTGTGTGTGTGTGTGTGTGTGTGTGTGTGTGTGTGTGTGTGTGTGTGTGTGTGTTAGGTCTTCAATTTAACGTCTATACACATTGTGATATTAGACGAACCTAATCTATAAGAATAACATTAACAGCAACAGCAAAAAATGGATGACTAACCATAAAACATCGAAGAATAACGGTCATAACAAAGAAGTTACTAAAACACCAGTTCCCATTTTATAAAACAGAAAAGATAGGACTTCGATGCAATCAAACAGCAATTTTACACATTAGTGATAAATCGGTTACAACTGTATCCAGAGAACAATTATGTAAAGGTGGTAGATAAGGTTTTAATTGCTTGCAGTGGAACAGTATGTGGGAATTTGTTATCATTTCACCACAAAGGCATGTTATATTTTTGCAAAACTTTGTCTTAAAAGCGTTTAGTTTGATCTTATATATTAGCGAAATTATGATCCGAGAAAACGACAAACTACATTGATAAAAAGAATGAAGTGTGTCAAAGTTTAATAGCTGGTTTATGCGTGTATCAAGAGAACATCCCGAATTTTGTTGTTTTTTCCTAAAATGTTTCCAGCATGCATTTTCTAGAAGACTGTATCCCTCATGGATAGACAATGGGATACTGATAACCTCCGACCCGCTAGTATTGTTCGCTCCCCGTTTTGCTGCTCTGTCTACTCTCTCATTAAACTGAATCCCACAATGAGAAGGAACCCAACAGAAACTAATTCTTGTACCCCTAATAATCAAGAAATGTATTAGGTGATGAATATCTGTAATCAGATCTTGTCTTACTATAGGGTTTGTGTGTGTGTGTGTGTGTGTGTGTGTGTGTGTGTGTGTGTGTGTGTGTGTGTGTGGTGTGTGTGTGTGCGTTTGTGTACTTGTGTATGTAGTGTATAACATATGTGCATGCACAAATGCATTAAAAGAGATATCTTGTGGACATGTATGCATGCAAAAGATTCGTACCCAATATTGAAATGGAAAAAAATGATTTTCATGCAGAAGTGAATTTCTTTCATGATTATCATGATGAATTAAATGTGTTACATGTGTTTTTGTTTTTTTTAAATAATCAGAGCATTTCAGTGGATCTGTCATTTTACCTATAAAAATATATTGTTCTATTTCATTCCAGATAACTTTTGTTTCCCTATGAACATGTTTTAAGTTGTTTTTTTGTGTGTGATAATTTTAAAGTCCAACTTTTTGCAACAATTGCTTCATCATAAAACTTTTCATATTGAAATATTTCTAACTTCCAGCACAACCCTGCTGTCTTTTATGGGTAATAAACAAACACACCCAACAGCAACACCATAAAAATACTATGAATATATGTGTCATAGAAACTTGTTAATTTTGCTTTGTTTCTTGTATAAATGTTTCACCATGACATTCCTGAGAGATGCAGAGCTTTATGTGTGAAAAAATGTGTACTCAAGATCTCTGCTATAATTTATACATTAAAACTTCCACAAAAAAAAAAAAAAAAAATCTTAAACAAGGCAGTGGGCAGCAAACAGTTAAAAACGAAGATAAAAAAATGACAGGGTTTTGTCCCCTGTTGAAAGTGTTACATGTGAGTAACTTCACATGAATACTGTCTACAGCATTCTTTAACCACCTTTCATTTTTCTTTTGAATCTGTGCAGGATTTTGTGCCCTACATGTACAGCAACATGATCCCCTTCATCCTCCAGCTGATGCACGGCTCCAAGGAATCCTACCTCTCCTCCCTGCCCTCCACAACCTCCCCTGCTAAAAAACAGTACATGGCCAGGTAAGCGGACGTCCCACTGGATTTTTTTTTTTAGGCAGCCCACCCGAAGAGACACAGCAAAGCAGGATAGTTACTTCAGTAATGTTCTGCACTGCAGGATAGTCACTTCAGTAATGTTCTGCACTGCAGGATAGTCACTTCAGCATACACAGGATGTGAACATACACATAATATGTAATGCATTAGCAGATGAAGTGGTCAAGAATTTTCCTTTTGTTTTTCTTTTCCTTCTTTTTTTTTTCTGTTTGATTTTCTGTGCGACGTCAGTGGCGCTATCTCCCACACTGCTGTTTCTGGTTCACTGATCACAGCCACACCCTGACTTTGTTCTTTCTCAGCCCAGGTCAGGAAATCCACAGGGAGCAATTAATGTCAAGTCATCATAAGGCAGCCCACCAGAGGAGTCACTGCGCTTCAGGATAGTCACTTCGGTGGTGTTCAGTGGCACCTCTTTTAATCCAGCATACACAGCACACCACCTTCAAAGTCACCTCTTCTGCTCCCCCTTAACTCTGTGGGGAATCACCGGGGCCCCACGCTGAAGAGCAGTTCACCAGAGTCCTCCAGCTCTACCTGTAGTGTGCCAAGACCTGGAGAAGTAAATGAACAAACGGACTATGGATGTTCATTTGAGAAGCAGACAACAACAAAAAGCTTACAACAGGACTGTAAATCATGCCCGTCATGCAGTTCCCACCTATATTCAGAGTCTTTCTCCCTTCCCCCCCTTGCTGAACAAGTCGGTACACTGCATGTGTCAGGATGTTCCTGTTCTGATTGTTCAGTATTACTGCTATTCATTTCGGCCATTTGATTAAGATTTGTTGTTAATTGTTGTGGTTTCAGGTGTAATTTTGCTTTTGGGTCAGATTCTCATACACAAAAATTGATGTTAAGGGTTGTGACCGCCCATAGTAACTTGAAGATGAGGGTAGAGGTTTCTATTGTTAAAAACATCAATTTACTGTTCCTCATTGCTAATTTATGAAACATAATGAAGGCAGTTCTTAATTTGATTGCTTTTAATTAC
This sequence comes from Conus ventricosus, assembly GCA_018398815.1. Lineage (NCBI taxonomy): Eukaryota > Metazoa > Mollusca > Gastropoda > Neogastropoda > Conidae > Conus > Conus ventricosus. The sequence continues at coordinate 74,906 of JAFLJL010001273.1, read as the reverse complement.
ATATGGTATAGTCTAGTAACATGATCTTGAAAATCCTGATCTTTGTTCTGAATGGGGATGATCTTTTAGTTCACAATCCAAGATCACTAAACTTATCTAGCCCAACAAGAAAGGATCCTGTACTATATTTTGAACATTTCAGAGGTTTTAAAATGTAAAGAGAAGTAATCATACTAATCAAATGGAAGTAATCATATGAAAGCCTCTCGTTGTATGGAAATTAGTTCATGTAATCAAGGTTCATGGACAAGAAAGGATCTCTCAGTATGATCTAAACATTTCAGAGTACTTTAATTAAAGAAAGGGAAATAATCATATGACTCCAAAGGGAAGTAATCATATAAAGTCTCTTCTGTGACCAAAATTAATTCATGATTACTGGCCGATATTTGCATTCTGATTCCAAAGTAAATATTTAATTTTGGACAGCCACAATATTGCTAGACTTTGAAAATCAGTAATTAAAATTATAGACAAAGAGATTGTTGAAATCAATTTCATAGCCAGTTCAGAACAGATTCAAGTTCAGTAAGCCTTATGATCCATCTCAGCTAAACACCTGCTGATTTCGGGGCATGTTCTGTCCTTTCAGATATCTGTAGATCATCACTCCACAATAATCTGTTTGAACAAGATCATGGTCCATCAGACTCTGTGAACACAGAATCTAGGGATCATTGTTAAGTCCATTGTATCATACATATATTACATGTGTGCATGTTTGCGTGTTATTGCATATGTTTGTGTGTGTTTATTTGAGAGAGGGGGAGAGATAGATGTATGGTGGTATTTCATTTTACCCAGTGGGCAGTCCATTGGCATATTTTATTCCTGATAATTGACAAAAAAATCAAACTCCACTAATTTTTTTTTTTTTTAAATGAGTGGTAGGTTTACTAATTTGCTTTTCACAATGTTCAGCAAGTTTCAGCTATTGCCGGGAATCATTCTGTATGACAGCAGTCCTAGCCCCTGTGCCCGCCGTGTGCGGATGACTCTACTGGAGAAGGGAATGCCTTTCATAAAGGTACAGTGCAATCTGTATCTATTGCATGCACATGTGCATGCATGCGCACATGCACACACACACACACACACACACACACACACACACACACACACACACATATGCACACACACACACACACACACACACACACACACACACACACACACACACACCACACACACACACACACACACATCATATTTTGACACCAAAGTGAAAAACTTGCTATCAAATTTTGATGTAGAAAAGAAAGAAGATGTGCCCTGATCCTTTCAGCAGCATGATATTTTCAAAAGGGCGCTATTCTGGGAAAACAGTGCATAATCACAGAAAAATTCATTTCTTTAGGAAAGCGGCTTTCCATCTCAGGAAAACAGTTATTTACCCAGGATGATTATTTGTTTTCACATAATTCTTCCTGGAATAATGAGTTCCTGGGAAAATAACTGGTTATCTGTTTTTCTAGAAAATATATGTTTACTTGGGATAACTGGTTGTGTTCCGAGAAAATAACTATTTCTGTGGCATAAATGGCTGTTCCCAGAAAACAACTGTTTTTTTCTAGGAAAACAGACTGTTTTCCTACAAAATAACTTTCTTTGCAATGATTGTCTGTTTTCTTAGAAACTAACTGTTGCTGTGGGATAATTGACATGTTTACCTAGAAAATAAACTATTTCTGTGTTCAAAAATAATTAATTGTTTCCATAGCAATAAGTTTCTGTGGGATAATTGGATGTTGCCATAGATAATAACTGTTTCTATGAGATGATTGGATGTCACCATTGAAATGACTGTTTCTGTGGGATAAGTGGATGTTTCCATAGAAATAACTGTTTATGTGGGATAATTGGATCTTTCTATAGTAATAATTGTTTCTGTGGGATTATTGAATGTTTCCCAAGAAATTAACTTTTTGTGGGATTTATATATTGACTTTTCCTTGGGAAACAGCTGTGTTAATGAGGGAATTGGGTCTTTTCATTAGAAAACAGTTGTTTCCACGGGATAGCTGACTGTATTCCTGGGAAATAGCTGTTTTCATCAGATTTGCCCTTTTGAAGGTAGCATGCTTACATAAACTCTGACATGAGTGGTGAAGGAGATGGCCTGCAAACTGATCTACCCTTCTCTGCAACTGTTAACACCATCTTGGAATGTTGGCAGCTTGATGAAATTAAGAAGTGAAGAAAATGAACGTAAAAGATCTGATTTTGAGCCTTCAGAACAGAAATATACTGTGAAACAAAAGTCCAAGCTTTGCTTCATTTGAGATTCCCCACAGGCAAGTACAGTGTGTGGTGGCACCAATGCAAGTGCACTCAGTGCCAGCCTTGTTGACAACCTACAACACCTTGAGAGTTAGTTGGTGCCATCACACTCTGTACCGCCCATGTGGAGGACTAACAATGAAGTAGGTAGACTTGATAGATAATAACCTCTGTGGAGTTCATTGCTAATAATGCTTCCAGGTGAGTGCACTCTTCCACCATTTTCTTCTCCTTCCAGGTAGAGTTGATAGCTGATAACCCACCTAATTACAAAATAAATGACGAAGCAGCGTAACTCTTGCTCCCATGATGAAGTAAGCGCACACCCAAACCTCTAAATGAATGCTGCCTCCGACACCGAATCAACAAGCAGAAATGACAACATGGAACAAGCAAGGAGACACCCCATTCCCCTTTCCATCCAGTTAGATTTGATAGATGATATCTGTCCCAATTAAAATGGATAGCTGAAAACCCTCCCTATTAGAATTGATAGCTGATAACCCTCCCAATTAGAGTTGATAGTTAATAACCCTCCTAATTTAAGTGGATAGCTGATAACCCTCCAGATAGATTGGATAGCTGATAACCCTCCTATAGATCGAGTGGATATCTGATAACCTTCTCAAATAGGGTTGATTGGTATCACAGTTGGGAGATGTTGACCATGGCTGGCTGTAGATGGGGACTGATAATAGGACTGTGTGCATCTCCTGAAAGGTGACGTGGTGTTGTGTTGTTGTTGCTGACAGGTGGAAGTGGATTTGCTCGCAGGGGAGCAGATGACGGAGGAGTTCAAACACATCTGTCCCAACAAAAAAGTGCCTGCCATTTCCTTTGTGGATGTGCCTGTGAGTGTCAAGGGGTTCTGTTTCATTCAGTTCCTTTGTGGATCTGCCTGTGAGTGTGAGAGTGTTCTGTTTCATTCAGTTCCTCTGTGGATGTGCCTGTGAGTGTCAGAGTGTTCTGTTTCATTCAGTTCCTTTGTGGATGTGCCTGTGAGTGTCAGAGTGTTCTGTTTCATTCAGTTCCTTTGTGGATGTGCCTGTGAGTGTCATGGGGTTCTGTTTCATTCAGTTCCTCTGTGGATGTGCCTGTGAGTGTGAGAGTGTTCTGTTTCATTCAGTTCCTTTGTGGATGTGCCTGTGAGTGTCAGAGTGTTCTGTTTCATTCAGTTCCTTTGTTGATGTGCCTGTGAGTGTTAGAGTGTTCTGTTTCACTTCAGTTCAAAATACTTATATTTATTTCATATGGAGCATTTGCAGACAACTTCTATTGAGAATAAAGTATGCTTCTGCACATACACGCCCTTATGCCCTCTAACTCTGCAACTCCCACAAATACATATGCACTCACATACATGCACACACGTGTACACACACACACACACACACACACACACACACACACACACACACAATTCAATTCAATTCAATTCAATTCAAATTTAATCCTTTGACCCCTGCTGGGGCATGGAGGATACAAATGTAACAAAGAGAAATACGAAACTCACTCAGAACAATGTGTGAACATAGTTGCGAAATGCTGAATTCTGGTGAACTGTAACGATCTCATTAAACAATCTTCCCATTTTTTAGAAACTTACTAATATTCAAACAAATGCGTCTTCCTTTTTAAATAAATTACAAAAGTTGAAAACAGACTTTGGTTTTAGATATTTTTTAGGGATGAATTTTTCACGAAGTTCATTATATTTTGGACATTCCATGATGCAATGGAATTCATCTCCAATTTCACCCATTTCACAGTTACGACAAATACGCAATTCTCTTGGAACATTATGGTGTCTTCCAATTTCAATTTGCAATTTATGGTTACTACATCTAAATTTGAATAAAGGTATAACATAAATATCTGGTAAGGTAGAAATATAATGTTCTTTTCCAAAGACAGTCTTTATACTTTTATAGAATACACACTTGTTGCTGTTTTCAACACACACACACACACCACACACACGTGCACACACACACGTGCACACACACACACACACACACACGCACACACACACACACACACACACACACACACACACATACACACACACACACTCGCACACACACGTACACACACACACACACACACACACACAGATTATAAACAGTGCAATTGATAGTAAGATGACATTAATTTCAGACCCAAACCATAAAGCTAAAGACTTCAATGAAAATAATGCAGAACAGTTAAGGTAATATTCAACAGAACAAAAAGCACTTTGCTTGTCTTGACTCACGTGTGATGAAGCATGACCACAAGGGCTAATAAAACAGAAAATGATATGTGGCAGAGAGGAAAGTTATCTATCTTCATTGTTTGCTTTTTCCCCCTTATCCTGCTTAAAGTAAAGAAGATCATTGTTGGAGTTTAGTGTTTTTTGTATTCATTCGGTGATCCAGTATTCTAACATGTATTTTGATGTTTTAACTTCAGTGCGTGTTGCGGATGACACATTTCAGATGGCAAGTTGAATGTTTCAAACATCATCACCATTAATCGTGCATGCATGTGATCTTGCAGTAGTGGGCAGGCTGTCAGACATTTGCTGCCCAAGTATAGTCTTTATATTTATTCATTTGTTTCAGAATGTTATTGATTGCTTGACTTTTTAAAAAAAGTAGCTGGCTAGATATTGTAGAAATTGTTGTTGATGTGTGTGCTTATGACAAGTGCCTGTTTATAATGAGTGTCTAATGTTACCTTCAAGTTAAAAAAAAAAAACAGCGGTTGAATTGGATGACTTCCAGCAAGAATTTTATTGATCAAAATGTGTACATTCGACTCTGTGAAAGGTGTGGGGGTTGGTAAACAGAAGGGTTGTATTTGATTTTTAGGATTCTATTGCTCTAATGAAGTTACTTGTTTTTCTTCATAAAAATCCTGCCTGTCAGTAGTAAGTGTTGTGACAACTGTGTGTCGTGACTGCTTGCTTTAAGTATTATTTCAAACTCAATTACATCAATTTACAACATATCTTCATGGCATGACGTGGACCACAATGTTTTTTCTTGTCTCAAAACAGGGCGTGGAGGACTGCAATTTGTACGAATCCAACGTCATCACCGAATTCCTGGATTCTGATGCTTTCCCTGGCCCCAAGCTGTATCCCAGAAACCACTGGGAAAGGGCGCAGGTCAAGATGTGGCAGGACTGGGAACTGGGGCTGGTGGATGTGAGTCTCAGCATATCACTTCCCTTGCCTTTTCTTCCCTTTGCCGTCTGCTGTCGTTAGAGGAAGTGGATCAGTGTGCGTGGGTTTTGAAGTTCATGAAGACAGGTTTGAACCTCCCCCACCATCCCACGGGAGTTGGTCAACATGGATAACATTCTCAAAACTGGGGAGGGAGGGGACCTAGTTGACACTATACCTGCATTCCCAGAATGACAGCTCGTTGGGACGGGTAGTGCAGAGGCCAGTTTTTGCCTTGGCTCTTTAGGATGTGTTCTTGCAACCAGTTGAAAACCATATGATGCTGCAATGGAGGGAGCTGTTTTGGTGTCTGCAGACAAACAGGAAAGTTTCTGAAGCATTTTTACAGTGCATCTGGTTAGGCTGAAGATGCTTTGTTCTGTTAGAAGTCTGACACACAGAACCCATGGGTTTTTCTAAAAAAATAACCAGAGGCAAGAAAGATACTGGCTTTAGTATTGAAGTTTGGTTTAGTCATCAAACTGACTGTAGAGATTGGGCATGCTCAAAGTATGTGTTTTCAAATGTGTGTGCATATGTGTGTGTGTGGGGTTGTGTGTGTGTGTGTGTGTGTGTGTGTGTGTGTGTGTGTGTGTGTGTGTGTGTGTGTTAGGTCTTCAATTTAACGTCTATACACATTGTGATATTAGACGAACCTAATCTATAAGAATAACATTAACAGCAACAGCAAAAAATGGATGACTAACCATAAAACATCGAAGAATAACCGGTCATAACAAAGAAGTTACTAAAACACCAGTTCCCATTTTATAAAACAGAAAAGATAGGACTTCGATGCAATCAAACAGCAATTTTACACATTAGTGATAAATCGGTTACAACTGTATCCAGAGAACAATTATGTAAAGGTGGTAGATAAGGTTTTAATTGCTTGCAGTGGAACAGTATGTGGGAATTTGTTATCATTTCACCACAAAGGCATGTTATATTTTTGCAAAACTTTGTCTTAAAAGCGTTTAGTTTGATCTTATATATTAGCGAAATTATGATCCGAGAAAACGACAAACTACATTGATAAAAAGAATGAAGTGTGTCAAAGTTTAATAGCTGGTTTATGCGTGTATCAAGAGAAAATCCCGAATTTTGTTGTTTTTTCCTAAAATGTTTCCAGCATGCATTTTCTAGAAGACTGTATCCCTCATGGATAGACAATGGGATACTGATAACCTCCGACCCGCTAGTATTGTTCGCTCCCCGTTTTGCTGCTCTGTCTACTCTCTCATTAAACTGAATCCCACAATGAGAAGGAACCCAACAGAAACTAATTCTTGTACCCTAATAATCAAGAAATGTATTAGGTGATGAATATCTGTAATCAGATCTTGTCTTACTATAGGGTTTGTGTGTGTGTGTGTGTGTGTGTGTGTGTGTGTGTGTGTGTGTGTGTGTGTGTGTGTGTGTGTGTGTGTGTGCGTTTGTGTACTTGTGTATGTAGTGTATAACATATGTGCATGCACAAATGCATTAAAAGAGATATCTTGTGGACATGTATGCATGCAAAAGATTCGTACCCAATATTGAAATGGAAAAAAATGATTTTCATGCAGAAGTGAATTTCTTTCATGATTATCATGATGAATTAAATGTGTTACATGTGTTTTTGTTTTTTTTAAATAATCAGAGCATTTCAGTGGATCTGTCATTTTACCTATAAAAATATATTGTTCTATTTCATTCCAGATAACTTTTGTTTCCCTAGAACATGTTTTAAGTTGTTTTTTTGTGTGTGATAATTTTAAAGTCCAACTTTTGCAACAATTGCTTCATCATAAAACTTTTCATATTGAAATATTTCTAACTTCCAGCACAACCCTGCTGTCTTTTATGGGTAATAAACAAACACACCCAACAGCAACACCATAAAAATACTATGAATATATGTGTCATAGAAACTTGTTAATTTTGCTTTGTTTCTTGTATAAATGTTTCACCATGACATTCCTGAGAGATGCAGAGCTTTATGTGTGAAAAAATGTGTACTCAAGATCTCTGCTATAATTTATACATTAAAACTTCCACAAAAAAAAAAAAAAAAAATCTTAAACAAGGCAGTGGGCAGCAAACAGTTAAAAACGAAGATAAAAAAATGACAGGGTTTTGTCCCCTGTTGAAAGTGTTATATGTGAGTAACTTCACATGAATACTGTCTACAGCATTCTTTAACCACCTTTCATTTTTCTTTTGAATCTGTGCAGGATTTTGTGCCCTACATGTACAGCAACATGATCCCCTTCATCCTCCAGCTGATGCACGGCTCCAAGGAATCCTACCTCTCCTCCCTGCCCTCCACAACCTCCCCTGCTAAAAAACAGTACATGGCCAGGTAAGCGGACGTCCCACTGGATTTTTTTTTTTTAGGCAGCCCACCCGAAGAGACACAGCAAAGCAGGATAGTTACTTCAGTAATGTTCTGCACTGCAGGATAGTCACTTCAGTAATGTTCTGCACTGCAGGATAGTCACTTCAGCATACACAGGATGTGAACATACACATAATATGTAATGCATTAGCAGATGAAGTGGTCAAGAATTTTCCTTTTGTTTTTCTTTTCCTTCTTTTTTTTTCTGTTTGATTTTCTGTGCGACGTCAGTGGCGCTATCTCCCACACTGCTGTTTCTGGTTCACTGATCACAGCCACACCCTGACTTTGTTCTTTCTCAGCCCCAGGTCAGGAAATCCACAGGGAGCAATTAATGTCAAGTCATCATAAGGCAGCCCACCAGAGGAGTCACTGCGCTTCAGGATAGTCACTTCGGTGGTGTTCAGTGGCACCTCTTTTAATCCAGCATACACAGCACACCACCTTCAAAGTCACCTCTTCTGCTCCCCTTAACTCTGTGGGGAATCACCGGGGCCCCACGCTGAAGAGCAGTTCACCAGAGTCCTCCAGCTCTACTGTAGTGTGCCAAGACCTGGAGAAGTAAATGAACAAACGGACTATGGATGTTCATTTGAGAAGCAGACAACAACAAAAAGCTTACAACAGGACTGTAAATCATGCCCGTCATGCAGTTCCCACCTATATTCAGAGTCTTTCTCCTTCCCCCCTTGCTGAACAAGTCGGTACACTGCATGTGTCAGGATGTTCCTGTTCTGATTGTTCAGTATTACTGCTATTCATTTCGGCCATTTGATTAAGATTTGTTGTTAATTGTTGTGGTTTCAGGTGTAATTTTGCTTTTGGGTCAGATTCTCATACACAAAAATTGATGTTAAGGGTTGTGACCGCCCATAGTAACTTGAAGATGAGGGTAGAGGTTTCTATTGTTAAAAACATCAATTTACTGTTCCTCATTGCTAATTTATGAAACATAATGAAGGCAGTTCTTAATTTGATTGCTTTTAATTACATATGGTATAGTCTAGTAACATGATCTTGAAAATCCTGATCTTTGTTCTGAATGGGATGATCTTTTAGTTCACAATCCAAGATCACTAAACTTATCTAGCCCAACAAGAAAGGATCCTGTACTATATTTTGAACATTTCAGAGGTTTTAAAATGTAAAGAGAAGTAATCATACTAATCAAATGGGAAGTAATCATATGAAAGCCTCTCGTTGTATGGAAATTAGTTCATGTAATCAAGGTTCATGGACAAGAAAGGATCTCTCAGTATGATCTAAACATTTCAGAGTACTTTAATTAAAGAAAGGGAAATAATCATATGACTCCAAAGGGAAGTAATCATATAAAGTCTCTTCTGTGACCAAAATTAATTCATGATTACTGGCCGATATTTGCATTCTTGATTCCAAAGTAAATATTTAATTTTGGACAGCCACAATATTGCTAGACTTTGAAAATCAGTAATTAAAATTATAGACAAAGAGATTGTTGAAATCAATTTCATAGCCAGTTCAGAACAGATTCAAGTTCAGTAAGCCTTATGATCCATCTCAGCTAAACACCTGCTGATTTCGGGGCATGTTCTGTCCTTTCAGATAATCTGTAGATCATCACTCCACAATAATCTGTTTGAACAAGATCATGGTCCATCAGACTCTGTGAACACAGAATCTAGGGATCATTGTTAAGTCCATGATCTAGTGATACAAACTAATGTGTTTTTTTTCAATAAAGGACCACTGTTAGAATGCAAACACTATAACCTTTGACATCTTTATAATGCATTGTGTGTATGTATGACTGCAGTGTGTATGATGCCTCCCTGTCGACCACAGAAGAGTTGAAACAGCACGCCATGGTCTGCTACCAGAACCTGATCACCTTGGAAAAAGCACTGGAGGGGAGGGAATTCTTGGTAAATTTGGGTCATTTGCATCACATTTTATGTGTCAGAATGTTTCAGACTGAAATGTTTTCAGTGCCTTTGATGTTCACAAGGTACTTGATTTGTGAAAATCAATAACTGGTACAGACATGACATCACCTTATCCAGTCTGTCTCTCCGTCATCAAGATGATGTGTACTGTCAGTGTTATCAGCAATTTTGCTGGGACTTTAATGGACATGGTGGTGCTATACAGAGGGTGACACTCCATAATTGCTTGCCAAAGTAACTGGGCAGCAGCACAGGGCCTCATGATGACCAAATATTGACTGCTGCTTGTGGACACTGGATCCTGTGACTATGGCAGGACAACCCCCTGCTGTGTCAATGTATGGGGAAGCCAGAGTGAACAGTCTGAGTGTAATACCATAGACGCTAAGCAGTTTGACAGGGGGGCTGAAGAAAAAAAAAGACGATGAACCATGCGCATATTTAACCTCAACAGAAATAACAGCAGATCAGTATGAACAGGTCTTCTTCTTCTGTGGTCAGTTTCTTTTTGTTACGTCAGATTTTCAATCCTGTCTTCATGATGAAACCCACAGTCTTCTTGAGGTTTGATGGCTGCCCCAAAGCTGCACCTGCAGTTCTGCACCCTCTGACCCAATTTGATGCCTTAGAACATCAAGGGCTGGACAGTGTTGGAGGATGTGTTGTGGGGTTTGAGACCCAGTGCAACACAGACAATTGTCTGTGCTGGCAATCTTAATTTGGCTCAGCTGGCTCAGCAGTCATCCATGGCCAAGAGGATTGTTTGCTGGTATTTCTGGAGCTGATCAGCACCACTGTTTGCACCCAGCCTTCTCTTCCACTGGTTTTGATACCAGTTGTTGATGACAGTTTTGGCCTCTCTGTAGGTAACCGGATGGCCGAACTGCTCCGTATTGCTCCCTGCCTTGGACAGAGCGTCAGCCTTCTCATTCCCACTGATCCCACAATGTGATGGAATCCACTGGAGTACAATGGTGGATCATTTGTAGGATCATAAAGGACATTTTTTTTATGTTTTTCAGCTGCTGTTCACTTCAAATAGGTATGAAAGAGATGGTAACTTTGACAATTTGTATAGTTTTTGAACAGGGTTAGAACCCCAGACAAAACTCCTGCTGTCTCCTGGGAAAGAGCTCCAGACCAATAACAGAGCTTGTGATCTGATCTGCCTGGCCTTTCAGGTCACTAACAAGTTAGAGTCTCTTTCTGACAACCTTTACCCATCAGGAGAGGCTGAAGAACTGGCCACTCCAGCTCACATTCAACACACTGATGAGCTGCACACTCGGGTTGCTTTGAGGCCACTGTGGATTTGATCTGTAGCTGCTGTCGATCAATGTGATGGGAAAACTGTGTTGAGGCACCAAAGCCAGGCTGTTTTTTCTATTCCATTCAACACATATGATAGTACGCGCAGTGGATTTGGGAGTTTAGTTCTCAATAACCCAGCCACTGCAGAGGCCACCTTAGCTGGAAGTCTTTGGTGGCTGTGGGGTTAAGCATCTTGGTGTTCCTCACTCAACAGGCGTATCATGACCACCAGAGGATCAAGGCTCATACACATTGTCCATGGACATGGAGCACCGCAGAATACAGGAAGGAGAGAAAACGAGGACTTGCATGCTGGCAGCATGTTCTCATTTCAACAATATGTTTTTTGTTGTATTTTGTTTTGGATTTCTGTTTGTGCCTATACTGTTCATTTTTGATTAACTGCAAACTTCTTTTTGTGCCCGTCTGCATTTTGAGAAGGCAAGGAAATGCAGTTATGGGCATGTTTGTTGTTTAATGTAGCGTTTGTAGTTTTGTATGACTTTTCAAGCCCTTATTTCATTTCATGGATGCTCTCTTTTTCAATAAGGTTGGCGATGCTTTCACATCAGCAGATTTGTCCGTTCTTCCACGTGTCAGCATGTACAACGACGTGGGTCTCAGTATCCCCGAATCCCATTTCCCCAACATCGTGTCGTACCTGAAGCGACTAGGGGGTCGTGCCAGCATCAGGCGCAGCCAGCCGCTTATGTTCCGGCTGTGGTCAGGTCTTATTGCGCGGCACGCCCATTGGGTGGTCAGACTGGGCAACTGGAGAACGGGGAGAAACCTGCAGCGTCTCAACGGATCGCTCTACCTGGATCAGTGAGTCAGGTTCTATATGAATCAGTGAGTCAGGTTCTGTGTGAACCAGTGAGTCAGGTTCTATATGAATCAGCGAGTCAGGTTCTGTGTGGGTCAGTGAGTCAGGTTCTATATGAATCAGCGAGTCAGGTTCTATAGAGATCAGTGAGTCAGGTTCTATGTGGGTCAGTGAGTCAGGCTCTATTGGGTCAGTGAGTCAGGATGATTTTCTGAATTGTCCCCATAGGGATGCCAGGGACTCTTTCAGCGCAAACAGCCTCCGCCGTCTGGAAGTTCTGTGCCTGTCACTTCCTCTTAGTCTCTCACTCTCTGACTCTGTGTTTTTAAACATGCCTGTCATTCCTCTTAGTCTCTCCTCTCTGTGTTTTTAAACATGCCTGTCATTCCTCTTAGTCTCTCCCTCTCTGTGTTTTTTAAACATGCCTGTCATTCCTCTTAGTCTCTCACTCTCTGTGTTTTTAAACATGCCTGTCATTCCTCTTAGTCTCTCCCTCTCTGACTCTGTGTTTTAAACATGCCTGTCATTCCTCTAGTCTCTCACTCTCTGACTCTGCATTTTTAAACATGCCTGTCATTCCACTTAGTCTCTCCCTCTCTGCATTTTTAAACATGCCTGTCATTCCTCTTAGTCTTCTCCCTCTCTGCATTTTTAAACATGCCTGTCATTCCTCTTAGTCTCTCCCTCTCTGCGTTTTTAAACATGCCTGTCATTCCTCTTAGTCTCTCCCTCTCTGCATTTTTAAACATGCCTGTCATTCCTCTTAGTCTCTCCCTCTCTGCATTTTTAAACATGCCTGTCATTCCTCTTAGTCTCTCCCTCTCTGTGTTTTTAAACATGCCTGTCATTCCTCTTAGTCTCTCACTCTCTGACTCTGCATTTTTAACATGCCTGTCATTCCTCTTAGTCTCTCCCTCTCTGTGTTTTTAAACATGCCTGTCATTCCTCTTAGTCTCTCACTCTCTGACTCTGCATTTTTAAACATGCCTGTCATTCCTCTTAGTCTCTCCCTCTCTGCATTTTTAAACTGCCTGTCATTCCTCTTAGTCTCTCACTCTCTGTGTTTTTAAACATGCCTGTCATTCCTCAGTCTCTCCCTCTCTGTGTTTTTAAACATGCCTGTCATTCCTCTTAGTCTCTCCTCTCTGTGTTTTTAAACATGCCTGTCATTCCTCTTAGTCTCTCCCTCTCTGTGTTTTTAAACATGCCTGTCATTCCTCTTAGTCTCTCCCTCTCTGTGTTTTTAAACATGCCTGTCATTCCTCTTAGTCTCTCACTCTCTGTGTTTTTAAACATGCCTGTCATTCCTCTTAGTCTCTTACTCTCTGACTCTGCATTTTAAACATGCCTGTCATTCCTCTTAGTCTCTCACTCCTGTGTTTTTAAACATGCCTGTCATTCCTCTTAGTCTCCCCCTCTCTGTGTTCTTAAACATGCCTGTCATTCCTCAGTTTCTCACTCTCTGTGTTTTTAAACATGCCTGTCATTCCTCAGTCTCTCACTCTCTGTGTTTTTTAAACATGCCTGTCATTCTTCTATCTCTCCCTCTCTGTGTTTTAAACATGCCTGTCATTCCTCTTAGTCTCTCGCTCTCTGACTCTGTGTTTTAAACATGCCTGTCATTCCTCTTAGTCTCTCCCTCTCTGTGTTTTAAACATGCCTGTCATTCCTCTTAGTCTCTCCCTCTCTGTGTTTTTAAACATGCCTGTCATTCCTCTTAGTCTCTCACTCTCTGCCTGTCATGCAGATCATGCAACTGATTCTTTCCCTTTTTATGCACAGACACCTTTTTTTTCTTTTCTTTTTTCTTTCTTTTGCTGACATGGAATGAATTACATTTTAAAAAGATACCCAGAATTGTGTTGGAATAGTTCTAATGATTTTAGTGATATAGAGATTGTTTCATGTGTCTGGGTTCAGGGTTATCCGGGAAGCACGATGAAAGTTAAAGGTCTACTTTAGAGATTTTCGATAATTTGTTAAAAACAGGTCTACATGTCATATAACTACAGCATGGTATTCATTTTTCAAAAAAAGTTGCCGGAAGAATTTAATAGATAAAAAACGAGTTTTGCACACCTGTTCAAACCCGAGCGGTAGACCGAAAACCGTGACGTCACTTGATGGACTGGCCGTCAGCCGCGACCTACACAACAAGCCAAAGCTAAGTGAAATCAACACGAGTTGCGATCCCCCACAGCCAAAAAAGTCACGAGGGGGTGGCAGATATTGTGCTGTAGGCGTGTGCAGCAGCTCAGCAGGAGACGGATATTCTTTGCACACATTTCCATCTGATCCAGATACTCGAAAGAAGTGGATTCGGTTGGTGCAACCATGCCGGGTCACTAAGTTATTTTTACCACGTCAGTTCCAGCTGGACCACGAAACGAGCTGTTCCAACAATTGCCGAGCCGTTCGAGTAGATCAAAAACTTCGTCTGCATTGTGCGCGTATATACTTTGAAGGCGGAGGTGGTAAGCTCGTTCAGATGAGTACGATAGTCGCACGTTTATTCTGTTCATATCTGTGGGACAGATCACACTTGTTAAATTGAATGAACACGTTAAGGCTTGAGGAAGGAGAATCTCCGCTCGCCGTCCACGCGTGATCGCATCAAGAAGTCAGTCGGTAGCCTCCCTCGAGACTTCGGTAAAGTCCGTACGCCTTCGGAATGATGTGTTCGGGCGTCCAGCTGGAACTGAATAGCTCGTTTCCGTGGTCCAGCTGGAACTGACGTGGTAAAAAGAACTTAGCGTTCAAACTGATAAGGTAAAGGCCTTGCAGAAACATCCCCATAGTTACATTGGCTGTCGCAATCATAGTCACTGCTTTTACATGATAAATTAAATACCGATCGAGATGTGCAAGAACCATCAGAATCGCTTTCTGTCGCCGTTGGCTTGTTGTGTAGGTCGCGGCTGACGGCCAGTCCATCATGTGACGTCACATCCAAGAGTAGTTAAGCCATGCCAAGATTTAGTTGATTACCTCCCGTTTTCTTGATTACAGGTGAAAATGCCCACTTTCGCGGATCGATTTCGTGTGATCGGGAGCGAATCGGATGTTTATTTTACCAATTTATCAAACATTTCATATTTCTGCATAAGCTGACCAATTATCGAAAACCTCTAAAGTAGACTTTAATGATTAATCGGGATGATGAAGCGGCAGAGTTCTACTGTTGATTTCATCGTCAATCTCGGTGTCAACCAGGCCTGAGAGATTCAGACACTTGCAGTGTTGGTCAGGAAATTTGAGCTGCATGCTCAGAGACACAAGTGGCTGAAATTCTTCTGTGTGGTCCAGTCTTCCCACGCCATACTTGTATCTAGAAGCCGGCTCTGGCCTAAACTCCCAAACACACACAAAAAAGATCTGATGAAACTTGCAGGGCATGGTATGATTATCAGTCCTGTGTGTTTCTTTGATTTCCATCTTGTGTGACAGCAATGTTTG
>JAFLJL010001273.1:49523-52023 GCA_018398815.1 Conus ventricosus | reverse complement strand
TTTATCTTCAATTCCACAATCTTCTTTTTACCACTCAAGGGGAACAACTCTCCAAAGAAAACAACTTAACAAGAGACTAAAACTACGATTACTTCCCTTGAACTGTGCTTGTGTAGACCAGCCCTCTGTCATGCTGTCTACACTATTAATGTTGCATATGTCAATGTTTTGAAACAGGAGTTCTGATTCGGGGCAGAGGATGTGTAAGCTCTATTAAATGCTTTTGCATTCTGGGTCAAGGATGTCTACATGCCAAGTGGGTTTAAGATATTGTTTGAGATAAGTATGAGAAAAGTGGTATTTTCAGGAAAGAGTTATTCATTAACAGTATATTATAGACATAGAATTATAGACAAATATGATGAAAACAAAGTTAAAGTTATGATTTGTTTGTTTTTTGTGTCTTTTAGAGTGATGAGTGACAAAAACTCAGAAAACCTACTGAAAGATTTGCAAGAGGACAATGAAGAAGCCGTCAACAAAGCGAGGAAGATGATTGAGGAAGAAAAGCAGTGGGAAGACTTTCTTCGCGACCGATTGACCCATCTGGATACAGAGTTACAGGTACTGTCATTCTTACTACCAGTACTTTGGACTTTCTTCCCCAAAGGGTCAGCCCTAAGGGAGGCCTGTGTGGTTGGCTAGACTATGACGGGTCTCACTCCAGAATTGTTGCTGATGGTGTCTTGCCATCTTTACCCCTTTCAGCAACTTTCAGTCTCACACTGATTGGTCCTGGCGACCTGTACAAAGACTTTCAACAGGAACAGAACGACTGTCATTCATGCAGAGAGGAACAGGAGGAAGCAGGGCCCCACCTCAGTGACCATTACCCTGCAATGTCTGTGGCCGACTGTGTGCCGCAAACATGGGTCACCACTCCCGTGTAATGACCAGATCTGGCAAACGACCTGTCTGCCTGTTTGTTTGTGGAAATGACAGGAGGTTCCATGATCATCAGAAAGGAGAATTATCATGTTGTATTATATTAATTGTAGTACAGTTCAGTGTGTTGCCTTGCAGTATGTGTGTGTGTATGTGTGTGTGTGTGTGTGTGTGTTGGTGTGTGTGTATACATTGTGTGTGTGTGTGTGTGTGTGTGTGTGTGTGTGTGTGTGTGTGTGTGTGTGTGTGTGAGTGTGTTTGTGTTTGCGTGTGTGTATGTGTTTGTGTGCGTGTGTATACATTATGTGTGCTTGTGTGTATACATCGTGTGTGTGTGTGTGTGTGTGTATGCATCATGTATGTGTGTGTGTGTATGTGTGTGTGTGTACCACACATACCCTTGCTAACCATTCTGATTTGTTTGATAAAAGTCAAACAAAACAAAGAAGAAAATGCATGGATAATCATTGTAGTTGGTGACACCTGTGTGCAGTGCCACAGCCCCTATCTCTTGGATCAGACCTTGACACTAGCGGATGTGACTGTCTTCTGCCGGGTGTGCTTCCTGCGAGGTCTTGGCCTGGTGGATTCCCAGCACCACCGGAATGTGATCCGGTGGTCGGATTTCCTAGTGGACACACGGCAGCCATTTCAAACGCCTCAGCCAGGACATTGCAGACATGTTAGACATGCTGAAGCGATGAACATCCCCAGCCCCTCCCACCAGCCCCCTCCCTCCTCCTGCTGCCCTCATCCCAAACTTCCTTGTCCCCCTCCCGCCACTCCCTCACGCAAAGGTTGCAGAATATCATCATGGTTATTATGTGGGGATGGCTGTGGGCGTGGTGAAAGATCTGGAACATACATGCTTTTGAGATGTAGAAATAGATCAGGAGAACAGAGGTTGCAGCTTATGGATATCAAAAAGAAGCAAAATTCCTGACACATTTGAATGAAGATATCTCAAACAGAAGAAATGAGTTTATGCACGCAAAGGGCCAGGTGCCTGTATATCCAAATGTGTGTTGAATATTGGTACATTTTCAAATCTTTCAGTTGCTTTAAAAATTAAAGGACTGAGATCATTGACACTTCTGCCAAATTGATAAGAAAACGCTTTCTTGAAACATTCACTCAACATCAGCATAAGCAGAAGGTCCAGAAAAAACATGACATGACAACCTCTGTAAGAGCAGTGAACATGAGAGGGGAATGATGGGACAAAAATCAAAGGGTAAGTGGGGTCAACTGGCAGGGGAAGGGGTCAAAAAGCAGAGGACATATTAGTTTTGGTAAGGAACAGCAGCAAAGAGCATGATATTAAAAAAAAGGGAAAAAAAAAAAATGCTCGTTGATCTGTACGGTTTGTTCTCCTTGATTGATGTCCCCAGGTGATACCAGAGGCTCTTTCACTACAAACTGTATCCAAGTCTTCCATAGATTTCTAAAATGTCCTATTGACTTTTTTTTTTAAAGCTCGGACATGTGTGTCCAGAGTGTTCTAAAGCTGTCCGTTCCACAATGTCTGTTGGTCTAACTGGCCTCTATGTGGTTTTCCGGCCGGTTTATCTTTCATTTACACTATATTTATTCTGGATCTAAGAAGAGAGTCAAT
>JAFLJL010001273.1:42500-44423 GCA_018398815.1 Conus ventricosus | reverse complement strand
CCCTAACGACAAAAAGTATTTTCTTCTTCCAGATGTCATTAGTAAGAGACAAAAAATGCACACAGCATATCCAGACTCTGTTGCCGACAGCTGCCTGGGCAATATATATATATATATATTATAAAATATATATATTATATATATATATAATTATATATATAATATATATATATATATATGATGAATATAATCAAAGAGCCTAAAAATGATTTTAAAAGTGCTCGACCCCTGGGGAGCAACATTTGTCAATGATGTTAAAAAGGAAGGTTAAAACTCAAGGGTTTTAAAACTCGACAAATTTGTTTCTAGCGGCGTTGCGCTGTCATCAGGATTAAGATCCTGATGACAGCGCAACGCCGCTAGAAACAAATTTGTCGAGTTTTTAACCTTGAGTTTTAACCTTCCTTTTTAACATCATTGATATATATTATATATATATATATATTGCTTTGTACATTTTTTTGTCCATTATTGGTGACGTCTGAACAGAACACATTTGTTGAAAATTCACCGATTCATTTCATACGGTGTATTAAGTCAGTGTTACTCTGCCCCTTTGTTTAGTGGACTGCTTTTGTGTCTTAAAAATAAAATGTTAATGATGTATAACAAGCTTTGTACAAACTAAAGTGGGAAATTTAATCTAAACTGCAGAAATATTTTACGACACTCTCTCCTATTCCCCCCCCAACCAACCTGCAAACTCAATCCATTCTGATGTTTGATCATAAGTTTATCTGTCACAAATTACAGGAATGCACACACACACACACACACACACACACACACACACACACATACACACACACACACACACACACACACACTTAAATCTATCTCATTTATATAGCTCTCTCTCTCCACGGCCGCGCCAACCCACTCAAAACCACAGCATTTAGTTCATTCAACGCTTTGCCTTTTGACCCCAGCTAGGCGCGTAACGATCAGCCACCGCACTGTACCAGACGCGCGATCTTTCCTCAGCGAACACGCTTTGTGTTTGGACGCTTCGAGACTGGTGCAACAATCATTAAGTTATATTTACTGTACAGAGGTTTTTAGACTAAAATTTCTGTACGAGAGCAATAGCGCAGTGAGTACATTGAGAGTGTGACAAAAGCTGGCATTTCGCTCTTCTCTGTGAGTACCATAATTAAGTTCGTGTTTAAAACTTTCTGACAGAACTTTGCGACCGGCCAAAACCTAGGCTTTCGCCGTGGCGGCGCCGCGTGCGTCGTTGGCCTGCCTGATGTGCTGCGCTGGCCTGATGAGTGTTTGTGAGCCGAAGTTGGTCAGCCAGGCGTTGGAAAAAAATCTTTGTGAATGAAAAGTTAGTTAGCATTTGTAAAGGGCCGTATTTACAACCGTTGTATTATACATATTTCTTCATTGTTGCTACATTTTATATGTACTATGGTTGCATGTAGAGCAACGTAGGCCTAATTAAAGGGAAACGTAAAGGATAACATAATTACTACAAGCAAAATAATACTACTGATAACAGTAATGGTAGTAGAAAATAACAATAATAAGTGAATAATTATTATAATTAAAATATACTTCATTTCCAATCACTACTACTATTTCTATCGGCAAATTCAAATTAAGTGTGTTGTTGGTAGTACCATTAGGGTGTTTGTGTGTGTGTGTGTGAGGTGTGGTGTGTGTGTGTGTGTGTGTGTGTGTGTGTGTGTGTGTGTGTGCGTGAGTGCGTGCATGCGTGCGTGTGTGTGTGGTGTGTGGTGAGAGAGAGAGAGGAGAGAGAGGAGAGGGGGGGGGGTGATGGCCGAAAGGATTATGGAACAAAACGGTCATTCTCTCTCATGAACATTTTGAACGTTTAAAGGTCTTGTGTAGACTGTGTGGGAAAAGGTCTAAGAGATCAAAGAAAGATAAAAAAAAATCAGTAGTTTGTACATTCTT
>JAFLJL010001273.1:0-40000 GCA_018398815.1 Conus ventricosus | reverse complement strand
TGTGCGCGCGTGCGCGCGCACGCGTATGTGTTCGTGTATGTGTAAGAATTCAGCGCTTCGGAACAGATACTTCGTTCCGGCACGCGAAAATAGCTCACAGCGTGTTGTGGACAAAGACAATTCCGCTTTTCTCGGTGTACCAGGGCTTGGCTGTGGGGCAGTCGTTGTGTAAATATTGGTCAGCTATAAGCGCGATACAGACACCAAAGCAGTGTGTAGTTCGCTATTCTCCATGCTTTCAGTACTAGCGCGAGACTTTTATCTCCTGACACTTCAGGGTGTCGGTTCCGTAGGCCGTACAGTCTTTGGTCGGACACAAGACCGCTAACAGTAAACAGACCCAGCGCACAATTTGTTTCTTCTGCTTTTTCCGTCTCACGCTATTGAAACTTTGACTCAAGCGACTAATGCAGCAGTCAGAACTGCCGTCTCTCTCTCTCTCTCTCTCTCTCTCTCTCTCTCTCTCTTTCTGTACATAGATACGGTAGATTGATTGATAGATAGATAGATACATAGATAGATTGTGACAGAGGAAATTGTTGACCACCAATGATGAAGATGCAGAAAAAAAGCTTCAAAATCACTATCAATAAAGGGATTATTATCATCATCATTATCCTTATCATTTTATCATTCAATAAAGGGGTTACTATCATCATCATTATTCTTATCATTTCATCATTATTCTCATTATAGCCCACCTGACTAAACAGGCCCCTTAATGGTTGTCCTCTTTCAGGAAACAGAAGTCCTGCTGATTAATAAACAACAACAATTAACGACAACGATGTGCATGACATGATAAGTGATATATGACACTGCCAAGGCTGATGAAACCATTCTGTACTGATGGCGCCAAGTACTCCTTTGCATTGACTCTCTTCTTAGATCCAGATAAATATAGTGTAAATGAAAGATAAAACCGGCCGGGAAAACCACATAGAGGCCAGTTAGACCAACAGACATTGTGGAACGGACAGCTTTAGAACACTCTGGACACACATGTCCGAGCTTTAAAAAAAAAAGTCAATAGGACATTTTAGAAATCTATGGAAGACTTGGATACAGTTTGTAGTGAAAGAGCCTCTGGTATCACCTGGGGACATCAATCAAGGAGAACAAACCGTACAGATCAACGAGCATTTTTTTTTTTTTCCCTTTTTTTTAATATCATGCTCTTTGCTGCTGTTCCTTACCAAAAACTAATATGTCCTCTGCTTTTTGACCCCTTCCCCTGCCAGTTGACCCCACTTTACCCTTTGATTTTGTCCCATCATTCCCCCTCTCATGTTCACTGCTCTTACAGAGGTTGTCATGTCATGTTTTTTCTGGACCTTCTGCTTATGCTGATGTTGAGTGAATGTTTCAAGAAAGCGTTTTCTTATCAATTTGGCAGAAGTGTCATGATCTCAGTCCTTTAATTTTTAAAGCAACTGAAAGATTTGAAAATGTACCAATATTCAACACACATTTGGATATACAGGCAACCTGGCCCTTTGCGTGCATAAACTCATTTCTTCTGTTTGAGATATCTTCATTCAAATGTGTCAGGAATTTTGCTTCTTTTTGATATCCATAAGCTGCAACCTCTGTTCTCCTGATCTATTTCTACCATCTCAAAAGCATGTATGTTCCAGATCTTTCACCACGCCCACAGCCATCCCCACATAATAACCATGATGATATTCTGCAACCTTTGCGTGAGGGAGTGGCGGGAGGGGGACAAGGAAGTTTGGGATGAGGGCAGCAGGAGGAGGGAGGGGGCTGGTGGGAGGGGCTGGGGATGTTCATCGCTTCAGCATGTCTAACATGTCTGCAATGTCCTGGCTGAGGCGTTGAAATGGCTGCCGTGTGTCCACTAGGAAATCCGACCACCGGATCACATTCCGGTGGTGCTGGGAATCCACCAGGCCAAGACCTCGCAGGAAGCACACCCGGCAGAAGACAGTCACATCCGCTAGTGTCAAGGTCTGATCCAAGAGATAGGGGCTGTGGCACTGCACACAGGTGTCACCAACTACAATGATTATCCATGCATTTTCTTCTTTGTTTTGTTTGACTTTTATCAAACAAATCAGAATGGTTAGCAAGGGTATGTGTGGTACACACACACACATACACACACACACATACATGATGCATACACACACACACACACACACGATGTATACACACAAGCACACATAATGTATACACACGCACACAAACACATACACACACGCAAACACAAACACACTCACAACACACACACACACACACACACACACACACACACACACACACACACACACACAATGTATACACACACACCAACACACACACACACACACACACATACACACACACATACTGCAAGGCAACACACTGAACTGTACTACAATTAATATAATACAACATGATAATTCTCCTTTCTGATGATCATGGAACCTCCTGTCATTTCCACAAACAAACAGGCAGACAGGTCGTTTGCCAGATCTGGTCATTACACGGGAGTGGTGACCCATGTTTGCGGCACACAGTCGGCCACAGACATTGCAGGGTAATGGTCACTGAGGTGGGGCCCTGCTTCCTCCTGTTCCTCTCTGCATGAATGACAGTCGTTCTGTTCCTGTTGAAAGTCTTTGTACAGGTCGCCAGGACCAATCAGTGTGAGACTGAAAGTGCTGAAAGGGGTAAAGATGGCAAGACACCATCAGCAACAATTCTGGAGTGAGACCCGTCATAGTCTAGCCAACCACACAGGCCTCCCTTAGGGCTGACCCTTTGGGGAAGAAAGTCCAAAGTACTGGTAGTAAGAATGACAGTACCTGTAACTCTGTATCCAGATGGGTCAATCGGTCGCGAAGAAAGTCTTCCCACTGCTTTTCTTCCTCAATCATCTTCCTCGCTTTGTTGACGGCTTCTTCATTGTCCTCTTGCAAATCTTTCAGTAGGTTTTCTGAGTTTTTGTCACTCATCACTCTAAAAGACACAAAAAACAAACAAATCATAACTTTAACTTTGTTTTCATCATATTTGTCTATAATTCTATGTCTATAATATACTGTTAATGAATAACTCTTTCCTGAAAATACCACTTTTCTCATACTTATCTCAAACAATATCTTAAACCCACTTGGCATGTAGACATCCTTGACCCAGAATGCAAAAGCATTTTAATAGAGCTTACACATCCTCTGCCCCGAATCAGAACTCCTGTTTCAAAACATTGACATATGCAACATTAATAGTGTAGACAGCATGACAGAGGGCTGGTCTACACAAGCACAGTTCAAGGGAAGTAATCGTAGTTTTAGTCTCTTGTTAAGTTGTTTTCTTTGGAGAGTTGTTCCCCTTGAGTGGTAAAAAGAAGATTGTGGAATTGAAGATAAAGTATTTTGATTTGGTTCTAGTTTACTATTTTCATTCTTTGTATATAAAAATCTCGTTGGGAAAGTTACTAGAAGTAATTATTTTTGTGGGGTTGAAATTAATTAACTTAGGGAAAGAATAACCAAGTTCCCCAACCTGCTTCCTGTTTCCTGACAAGTTCTACATCCCATTTCCTGTTCCTTGACATAGAAGTACCTTCCCTTTTTGAGCGGCTGAAGAGAGGAGGAAACACGATGGCTCTCTAGAGGGAAAACAAAATTTGGCAAAGTGGTCTTTTAATTCAAGGGGCCGTCTTTTCTTCAACTTCGTCGTTTTTTCTGCCACATTTTTATTTCCCTCCTTATCCTTGCCTCCTTCCAACCTTGCCCAAATTACCCTCATTAACCCTGCACCCAAAGTTGTCCCTGGCCCAGTCCGCAAATACCCATACTCTGCTACCCGTCTCAATGTACCTGCGGAACCCTAGGGATGTGATGATAGTTATGCTGGGCTGAACTTTTTTTTGATGATTTATTCTATGTTTGATGTTAACCTTAATCGTGGTTTTTGAAAATCTTTTGACTCAAAATCAATGTGTTCTGGTTAGATAAACCAGTGGTTGATTGTTGAATTGAAATTGTTCAGCGAGACAAATTAAAATAGTGAGATCAATTGTAAGCTATTTGTTTTGCCTGCGTGAGCAAGAGCCTTCCTCGGCCCCTCCCTGTAGACAGAGTCAGAGTGACTCCCCTGTTCTATATCCTTTTGTTTTCTCTCTCTCTCTCTTTTCTCTCATCTTGCTCCTACTCTCTAAGTTGGGGATTAGTGTCTGTCTGTCTGTCTTCAATATAACTAATTTGAGTTGTTATTTTTACATCTTCCAGGGTATTACAAACTTAATTCAGACCATTGTGCTTCGTATACTTCATATATATGTGTATATATATATATATATATATATATATATATATATATATATATATATATATATATATATATATATATACATATATATATATATATGGCAGCTGGTAGAATAATAGGCATCATAAAACTTGCTGACTGGACAGTAGCAATAACTAAAGATGAATAAACATAAAGGCCTGTGAGAAAATGACCAAGTATAGTTAAGGTGAATACATACATGAATGAAACCTATACCAAAGATGTCTCATTGTCAATCTCACAAACAAGAAAAGCAAGTATTGTAACAAATCAACCTCAGTTCCAATTCACAATGTTAGTACATTCTGGGTCTAAAACAATGGTTATGGATCCAATACACACAAGCACATTTCTCTCTCTCTCTCTCTCTCTCTCTCTCTCTCTCTCTCTCTCTCTCTCTCTCTCTCTCTCTCTCTCTCTCTCTCTCTCTCTCTCTCTCTCTCTCTGTTTCCCCTCATTCCTTCATTCATGTTCTCATCAGATCGCTTCCCATCAACATTTCAGTCATGTATTATCTGTTCATATCACATATTGCCTTTAACATTCAGCAATTCGTTGCCTATTCTGAAAAAGAACTGGGTGCAAAAATGCTCATTAGTACTTAGCCATCATCCTCATCAGCAACAACTTTTGCCTTGCCTTGCCTACCTTTGTCTCATCTTGTCATGTCTTCACTTTCCTCTCACTCTCTTCATCTCTTTCTCTGTCTGTGCAGTAGTGTTCCTGTTTCTCTCTTTCTCTCTCTCTTTCAACAATAATCACCAGACTAACTGGCAGGTCAGTACGAAGAGAACACTCACCCACAGATGAAGCAGTGGAGTATGGACACAAACTTGGACTGGTAATAGGGGTTTGTCCTCAGTTCATACACACCTGAAAAGTCAGTGCAGTACCTGGAAAAGAAAATGCACGCAGGTGATACAACTCACCTCACTCCCGTGCTTCCATCCAAAAGAAGCTGCAAACAAGGAATAAACTCGTGTGTACACATTAGTGCGCAAATGCCAATGTGAAAGCAACCCACATTCATAAAACAATTATTTTTTCAAAATTAACACATTCATGACCAAACGTACACATGTAATACCACATACCGCAAACACATTCAGTAGGCTTGATAGTCTGCATCTAATATGAAGCCTCTGAAAGTAAACGTGGATACTGAATGAGTAACATTTTCCCGACGATATATCTCAGTACGTACAGCTGGTAATGGGGCATGAAGACAGCAGTGGGTGTAAAACAAGAAAGTACGAAACAAAAACAGATCAGAAAGCATGTGCATGCGCGCGCAAACACACACACACACACACACACACACACACACACACACACACACACACACACACACACACACACACACACACAGAGTTAGTACTCGTACCAGCTGATCAAGCATGGTCCTTTCAGTGCTGTTGGATGCAACAGGAAGGGGGAAAAGACACAGAGAAAGGGAAGGGAAAAATTCAAGAACATCCCATCTGCAAGCACTCATAGATTAATGCAAAAATTCAGTCCCTGGCACACATAAAATGAATATATGGACTGCGCAAGGCATTCACATATATATGCTTCACCATGATCACTCCTGTATATTTCCACAGGCACATTTTTTCTCCTAGACTGCGTTGGCATTTGCATTTCTCTAGAAGTGTAGGCTTGGGGTCTAAATCTGAAACGGTCCATTTTGATGAAAGCTCTCAAGCCTGTACAAAACAATGAGGCCTATCTTTACCTCTCTGCCAAAACCTTGGAGATGAGCCTCGTTTCCAGCAGGTGAGACAACTCAATGTAGCCCAGAGTGCAGTCCCATGCCTGCCAGGTCTGTGCCTTGGCTCGCTGTAATGGGTCTGCAGGTAACAGCCCTGTAACAAAACCATCCTTTGTGTTGGCAAATGAACTATTCTGTGGACTGGACCTTATCAAAGATAAAAGCTGAATGATAAAGTAGCTCAAAGTGTCATATTTTTCAGGGTGCAAAGGTCACAGTGTGTGTGTGTGTGCGTGTGTGTGTGTGTGTGTGTGTGTGTGTGTGTGTGTGTTGATGTGTATATGTGTGTAGTGTGTGTGTTCATATGTGTGTGTGTGTGTGTGTGTGTGTGTGTGTGTGTGTGGTGTGTGTGTGTGTGTGTGTGTGTGTGTGTGTGTGTGTGCGCGCGTGCGTGCGTGTGTGTGCGTGTGTTCATGTGTGTGTGTATGTGTATTGGTGTGTATGTGTACTGGAGTGTATGTGTGTGTATAGATGTGTATGTGTGTGTGTGTGTGTGTGTGTGTGTGTGTGTGTGTGTGTGTGTGTGTGTGTGTGTATGTGTGTGTGTGTGTTGGTGTGTGTGTGTGTGTGTGTGTGTGTGTGTGCAAGCGTGCATCTGTGTGCATGCACGCATATATTCCCTCTGCTCTTTCTACACCAAAGTACTTAAATTTACACATTAAATAAAATTGTATATAACATGTATACTAAAGAAAAGAGAACACATTTTCAAAGATGTTCAGTGAGTGTTAACCAAAAGACATGTTTTCACAGTGACCAGACATAACCTCACTGGGCATGTCCTTAACGAAGACACCATCCAAATAATCCAGGACAGCTCGGATGCCGATGACCTCATGACCTCCATGGTGGATACGAACCAATCCTTCCGAACCTGCCCAGCGGCCCACCACGTCAAGGGCATCCACTTGTAATGTTGTAATCTTCACACCCTAAAACAGAGTGACATGACACAGCACTGACGGACACACATAACCCTCTTTCAAATGGAGCAGTATGAAAGAGAAGGCTCGAAGTGCCTAAAAAAAAAACCCATCAAACAAAAGAAAAAAAAAGGAAACAAAAGAACAGAGAAATGAAACAAAAGCCAAGTAAGATAAGACCCACACCACAATAGTATCAGGCATGGAGCAGTTTGTTATTTCAATCACACATTCAGCCATTCACATACTGACTGTTTCATCAAGACGCATAGCCCAACCAGGTATTTGTTATTTCCGTCACATGTCACATATTCACTCTTTCATCGTGACGGATGGACCAGCCAGGCATGCAATGAGTTGTTATTTTT
This sequence comes from Conus ventricosus, assembly GCA_018398815.1. Lineage (NCBI taxonomy): Eukaryota > Metazoa > Mollusca > Gastropoda > Neogastropoda > Conidae > Conus > Conus ventricosus. The sequence continues at coordinate 32,642 of JAFLJL010001273.1, read as the reverse complement.
GTCACATGTCTCGTTGTCCACACACTGACTCCTCCATCAAGATGGATGGACCGACCAGGCTTGGAGTATACGGGCACATGTCCAGACATTCACATACTGACAGCTTCACCAAGATGCATGGAACAATGAGGCATGGAGAGTGTTGTTATTTCTGTTACATGTTCAGCCGTTCCAGTTCTGACCTCTTCATCAAGATGAATGTACCAGACTAAATGTCAATTCCTCACCTGGAAGTGCTTAAAACTGGTTTCATTCCCTCTTACCTTTCTGGACAAAACTGCCGATCACTGAGACACTGGGGGGCCGAATAGCTCAGTTGGTAGAGCGCCGGACTCGTGATCCTGGGGTTGTGGGTTCGAATTTCGGTATAGGGGGATTTTTCCCTCGGAGTTAACATTGGTTCTGACTCCATTCCCCATATAGTCCTTCGAATGAGACTATAAACCGAGGTTCCGTGTGTGAACGCACGCATAACATCTTGCACACACGTAAAATCCCATCACCAACTTTCGGAAGAGAAGGCCAGTTTGGCCGTTGGTATGGATGACACGTGACACATAGCATGCACCTTCCCCGAAGATGGAGTATGGCTGCCTTAATGGCGGGATAAAAAAGGGTCATACACACAAAACTCCACTGCCTGGCTATACAGGGAGTGTCCGCAGGAGTATCAGCCTGCGTACGCAGAAAGAAAGAAAAGAAAACTGAGACACTGTAGGCTGAAAAATACCAATTATTAAGATGCTAAATACAAAAACACTGAAACATCCACACTGGAAACATACATACACAAACACACACATACATGCACACACACACACAAACAGGAACACAAACTTACTGTATCCTGATTTAAACATAAAATCTTGCCTGAAGAAGAACTAAGTGGTCGAAACGGGTCGTGTTTTGTCTTGTGATTTGTTTGTCTACGTTTTGGGGCAGAGCCTTATGAATTATTTTTCAAATTTGTTTAGATGTCAGCCTGCAGTCGCCTTACTTTGCAACTAGATAAACTTCCAATGTCAAACAATTGTACACTTGAGCTTTTGAGTAAATGGTCTCACCTATCTGAATGGGCCAACAGCCCACACAAACATGTCATGTTGATCTTTTACAACTGTGATTAATCACAGTCATTTCTGGTAAACATTAACAACTTCTCTGCCAACTTGAAGGGATTCTAGGCCGGCTTGATATGTTGTTGCCATCATAACATGGAACAACATAAAAAACAAAAACAGAATGTCCAATAATTAGTCTTGAGCAGTTAATGTTTATTTGGGTTTGCACTTTTTTTTTCTACAGCAACTGCTGAGTGAACACCAGGGATAAACTTGGAACTTATTTTGGTGTGGATCACTGAGATGCTGTAGGCTGAATAAAATGGAGGAAGGAAGGGTGGGGGAAACAGGGAAGTTTCGTTGATTGTTCTGTGTTATGTCCTCATTTGTACGAAATGAGACAAAATAGTACGATGAGCAGTGCTGGTTCATGTTTTGTAGTGGGACAAAATCCAGTGTCCGTAGTCATCTTTTTTTTTTCTTTTTTATGTGTGACATTCGCTTGAGATTTCCTCTCAAGGAGAGAAGAAAAGAGTTTCAGGAAAGAAAGGCATGAAATGAAGGTCATCTTCACTGGAAGGCTGTGAAGTGGGCAGTGCTGCCCTGTTACCTTCAGCTGCAGCAGTAGCTTGATCTGCCAGCACTCTGGGTAGACAGGGCAGTGGGTGAGCAGCACAGCATTAGCCTCCAGGGCCTCTACTTGCCTCTGCCAGGCTTCCTCGTGCTTCCACCTTGGGGCCTGGCTCAGTGCTCTTTGGTGCCAAACAATGCCAGACATAGTGCACACACATCAGTGTAGGCAACACGCAAGCTAGTAATGACATACATGATATACATCACACACACACATGGATGCACACACTCTACACACATCACTGTAGGCAATACACAAACAGGAAATCAAACACATAATACACCACACATACACCACACACACACACACACACACACACACCACACACACACACCACACACAACACACACAACACACACACACACACACACACACACAACACACCACACCCCCACCACACACACACAACACACACACAACACAAACACCACACACACACCACACCACACACACACACACACACACACACACACCACACACCACCCCCACACACACACACACACACACACACACACACACAACACACACACACACACACACACACACACACACACACAACACACACACACACACACACAACACACACACACAACAACACACACACACACACACACACACCACACACACCACACACACACACACACACAACCACCACACTACACACACACACACACAACACACACACACACCAACACACACACAACACCAACCACACACAACACACACACACAACACACCACACACCACACACACACACACACACACAACACACACACACACCACACACACACACACACACACACACACACACATACACACCACACACCACAACACACTAACACACCCACACACCACACCCACACACACAACCACACACACACACACACACACACACACACCCACACACACCCCACCACAACAACACACAACACCACACACCACACACACACACACAACACCACACACACCACACACACACAAGCAACCACAACACCACACACACACACACCACACCACACACACACACACACAAACAACCACACACACCACACACACACACACACATAAGGACATACTCCACACACACACCACACACACACACACACACAACACACACACACACACCACACCACACACACACACACACACACACACACACACACACACACACACACACACACACACACACACATGGATGGACATACTCCACACACACACACACACACACACACACACACACACACATATGGATGGACATACTCCACACACACACACACACACACACACACACACACATATGGATGGACATACTCCACACACACACACACACACACACACAACACACACACACACACACACACACACACACACACACACATACACACTCACTATCCATGTAGGCAATTGAAGACATACAGGTGGACTCAGATAGATATACAAGCCCAAACACACCACAGACAACAATAAACCTGCCTCTCCCCCCCCCCCCCCCCCCCCCCCTCCATGTGTTCTACCCCTAGTCCTCATCCCTCACCCCACACATGTCCTGCCCACATACACATGCACTGCTGGAAAAAAAAAACTCCCAACCAAGAAACCAGCCTAAACAAATGCATGAACAAAACAGAAAGAAAAGAAAGCCTCGCGTGAGAGTATGAAACCAACCGGGCACACTCCTGCCTCACGCTACAGCATACAATGGTTTCTCCTGTGCCATTTTGCCAGTTACACTTCAAAAGACCTCAACGTCTTATCATCTAACAAACATTGCTGTCACACAAGATGGAAATCAAAGAAACACACAGGACTGATAATCATACCATGCCCTGCAAGTTTCATCAGATCTTTTTTGTGTGTGTTTGGGAGTTTTAGGCCAGAGCCGGCTTCTAGATACAAGTATGGCGTGGGAAGACTGGACCACACAGAAGAATTTCAGCCACTTGTGTCTCTGAGCATGCAGCTCAAATTTCCTGACCAACACTGCAAGTGTCTGAATCTCTCAGGCCTGGTTGACACCGAGATTGACGATGAAATCAACAGTAGAACTCTGCCGCTTCATCATCCCGATTAATCATTAAAGGTCTACTTTAGAGGTTTTCGATAATTGGTCAGCTTATGCAGAAATATGAAATGTTTGATAAATTGGTAAAATAAACATCCGATTCGCTCCCGATCACACGAAATCGATCCGCGAAAGTGGGCATTTTCACCTGTAATCAAGAAAACGGGAGGTAATCAACTAAATCTTGGCATGGCTTAACTACTCTTGGATGTGACGTCACATGATGGACTGGCCGTCAGCCGCGACCTACACAACAAGCCAACGGCGACAGAAAGCGATTCTGATGGTTCTTGCACATCTCGATCGGTATTTAATTTATCATGTAAAAGCAGTGACTATGATTGCGACAGCCAATGTAACTATGGGATGTTTCTGCAAGGCCTTTACCTTATCATTTGAACGCTAAGTTCTTTTACACGTCAGTTCCAGCTGGACCACGGAAACGAGCTATTCAGTTCCAGCTGGACGCCGAACACATCATTCCGAAGGCGTACGGACTTTTACCGAAGTCTCGAGGGAGGCTACCGACTGACTTCTTGATGCGATCACGCGTGGACGGCGAGCGAGATTCTCCTTCCTCAAGCCTTAACGTTTCATTCAATTTAACAGTGTGATCTGTCCACAGATATGAACAGAATAAACGTGCGACTATCGTACTCATCTGAACGAGCTACCACTTCCGCCTTCAAAGTATACGCGCACAATGCAGACGAAGTTTTTGATCTACTCGAACGGCTCGGCAATTGTTGGAACAGCTCGTTTCCGTGGTCCAGCTGGAACTGACGTGGTAAAAATAACTTAGTGACCCGGCATGGTTGCACCAACCGAATCCACTTCTTTCGAGTACTGGATCAGATGGGAAATGTGTGCAAAGAATATCCGTCTCCTGCTGAGCTGCTGCACACGCCTACAGCACAATATCTGCCACCCCCTCGTGACTTTTTTGGCTGTGGGGGATCGCAACTCGTGTTGATTTCAACTTAGCTTTGGCTTGTTGTGTAGGTCGCGGCTGACGGCCAGTCCATCAAGTGACGTCACGGTTTTTCGGTCTACCGCTCGGGGTTTGAACAGGTGTGCAAAACTCGTTTTTTATCTATTAAATTCTTCCGGCAAACTTTTTTTGAAAAATGAATACCATGCTGTAGTTATATGACATGTAGACCTGTTTTTAACAAATTATCGAAAATCTCTAAAGTAGACCTTTAACTTTCAATCGTGCTTCCCGGATAACCCTGAACCCAGACACATGAAACAATCTCTATATCACTAAAAATCAATTAGAACTATTCCAACACAATTCTGGGTATCTTTTTAAAATGTAATTCATTCCATGTCAGCAAAAGAAAGAAAAAAGAAAAGAAAAAAAAGGTGTCTGTGCATAAAAAGGGAAAGAATCAGTTGCATGATCTGCATGACAGGCAGAGAGTGAGAGACTAAGAGGAATGACAGGCATGTTTAAAAACAAACAGAGAGGGAGAGACTAAGAGGAATGACAGGCATGTTTAAAAACACAGAGAGGGAGAGACTAAGAGGAATGACAGCATGTTTAAAAACACAGAGTACAGAGAGCGAGAGACTAAGAGGAATGACAGGCATGTTTAAAAAACACAGAGAGGGAGAGACTAAGAAGAATGACAGGCATGTTTAAAAACACAGAGAGTGAGAGACTGAGGAATGACAGGCATGTTTAAAAACACAGAGAGTGAGAAACTGAGGAATGACAGGCATGTTTAAGAACACAGAGAGGGGGAGACTAAGAGGAATGACAGGCATGTTTAAAAACACAGGGAGTGAGAGACTAAGAGGAATGACAGGCATGTTTAAAAATGCAGAGTCAGAGAGTAAGAGACTAAGAGAATGACAGGCATGTTTAAAAACACAGAGAGTGAGAGACTAAGAGGAATGACAGGCATGTTTAAAAACACAGAGAGGGAGAGACTAAGAGGAATGACAGGCATGTTTAAAACACAGAGAGGGAGAGACTAAGAGGAATGACAGGCATGTTTAAAAACACAGAGGGAGAGACTAAGAGAATGACAGGCATGTTTAAAAACACAGAGAGGGAGAGACTGAGGAATGACAGGCATGTTTAAAAACACAGAGAGTGAGAGACTAAGAGGAATGACAGGCATGTTAAAAATGCAGAGAGGGAGAGACTAAGAGGAATGACAGGCATTGTTTAAAAATGCAGAGTCAGAGAGTGAGAGACTAAGAGGAATGACAGGCATGTTTAAAAACACAGAGAGGGAGAGACTAAGAGAATGACAGGCATGTTTAAAAATGCAGAGTCAGAGAGTGAGAGACTAAGAGGAATGACAGGCATGTTTAAAAAACACAGAGAGGGAGAGACTAAAGGAATGACAGGCATGTTTAAAAATGCAGAGAGGGAGAGACTAAGAGGAATGACAGGCATGGTTAAAAATGCAGAGAGGGAGAGACTAAGAGGAATGACAGGCATGTTTAAAAACGCAGAGAGGGAGAGACTAAAGGAATGACAGGCATGTTTTAAAAATGCAGAGAGGGAGAGACTAAGAGGAATGACAGGCATGTTTAAAAATGCAGAGAGGAGAGACTAAGTGGAATGACAGGCATGTTTAAAAATGCAGAGTCAGAGAGTGAGAGACTAAGAGGAATGACAGGCATGTTTAAAACACAGAGTCATGAGGGAGAGACTAAGAGGAATGACAGGCATGTTTAAAAACACAGAGAGTGAGAGACTAAGAGGAATGACAGGCATGTTTAAAAACACAGAGAGGGAGAGACTAAGAGGAATGACAGGCATGTTTAAAAACACAGAGAGGGAGAGACTAAGAGGAATGACAGGCAGTTTAAAAACACAGAGTCAGAGAGTGAGAGACTAAGGGGAAGTGACAGGCACAGAACTTCCAGACGGGGGAGGCTGTTTGCGCTGAAAGAGTCCCTGGCATCCCAAATGGGACAATTCAGAAAATCAACCTGACTCACTGACCCAATAGAGCCTACTCACTGACCCACATAGAACCTGACTCACTGATCTCTAAGAACCTGACTCGCTGATTCATATAGAACCTGACTCACTGAACCCAGCACAGAACCTGACTCGCTGATTCATATAGAACCTGACTCACTGTTCACACAGAACCTGACTCACTGATTCATATAGAACCTGACTCACTGATCCAGGTAGAGCGATCCGTTGGGGACGCTGCAGGTTTCTTCTCCCCGTTCTCCAGTTGCCCAGTCTGACCACCCAATGGGCGTCCCGCGCAATAAGACCTGACCACAGCCGGAACATAAGCGGCTGGCTGCCCCTGATGCTGGCACGACCCCCTAGTCGCTTCAGGTACGACACGATGTGGGAAATGGGATTCTGGGATACTGAGACCCACGTCGTTGACATGCTGACACTGGAAGAAGGGACAAATCGCTGAGTGAAAGAAACGCCAACCTTATTGAAATAAGAGAGCATCCATGAAATGAAATAAGGGCTTGAAAAGTCTTTCAAAACTACAAACGCTACATTAAACAACAAACATGCCCATAACTGCATTTCCTTGCCTTCTCAAAATGCAGACGGGCACAAAAAGAATTTGCATTTTAATCAAAAATGAACATATAGGCACAAACAGAAATCCAAAACAAAATACAAAAAAAAAACATATTGTTGAAATGAGAACATGCTGCCAGCATGCAAGTCCTCGTTTTCCCTCTCCTTCCTGTATTCTGCGGGGCTCCATTCCATGGACAATGTGTATGAGCCTTGATCCTCTGGTGGTCATGATACGCCTGTTGAGTGAGGAACACCAAGATGCTTAAACCCCACAGCCACCAAAGACTTCCAGCTAAGGGGGGCCTCTGCAGTGGCCTGGGTTAAATTGAGAACTAAAACTCCCAAATCCACTGCGCGTACTATCATAATGTTTGAATGGAATAAAAAAACAGCCTGGCTTTGGGGCCTCAACACAGTTTTTCCCATCACATTGACGACAGCAGCTACAGATCAAATCCACAGTGGCCTCCAAAGCAACCCGAGTGTGCAGCTCATCAGGGTGTTGAATGTGAGCTGGAGTGGCCAGTTCTTCAGCCTCTCCTGATGGGGAAAAGGTTGTCAGAAAGAGAAATCTAACTTGTTAGTGACCTGAAAGGCCAGGCAGATCAATCACAAGCTCGTTATTGGTCTGGAGCCTTTCCCCAGGAGACAGCAGGAGTTTAGTCTGGGGTTCTAACCCTGTTCAAAAACTATACAAATTGTCAAAGTTACCATCTCTTTCATACCTATTTGAAGTGAACAGCAGCTGAAAAACATAAAAAAAATGTCCTTTATGATCCTACAAATGATCCACCATTGTACTCCAGTGGATTCCATCACATTGTGGGATCAGTGGAATGAGAAGGCTGACGCTCTGTCCAAGGCAGGCAGCAATACGGAGCAGTTCGGCCATCCGGTTACCTACAGAGAGGCCAAAACTGTCATCAACAACTGGTATCAAAACCAGTGGAAGAGAAGGCTGGGTGCAAACAGTGGTGCTGATCAGCTCCAGAAATACCAGCAAACAATCCTCTTGGCCATGGATGACTGCTGAGCCAGCTGAGCCAAATTAAGATTGCCAGCACAGACAATTGTCTGTGTTGCACTGGGTCTCAAACCCCACAACACATCCTCCAACACTGTCCAGCCCTTGATGTTCTAAGGCATCAAATTGGGTCAGAGGGTGCAGAACTGCAGGTGCAGCTTTGGGGCAGCCATCAAGACCTCAAGAAGACTGTGGGTTTCATCATGAAGACAGGATTGAAAATCTGACGTAACAAAAAGAAACTGACCACAGAAGAAGAAGACCTGTTCATACTGATCTGCTGTTATTTCTGTTGAGGTTAAATATGCGCATGGTTCATCGTCTTTTTTTTTTCTTCAGCCACCCTGTCAAACTGCTTAGCGTCTATGGTATTACACTCAGACTGTTCACTCTGGCTTCCCCATACATTGACACAGCAGGGGGTTGTCCTGCCATAGTCACAGGATCCAGTGTCCACAAGCAGCAGTCAATATTTGGTCATCATGAGGCCCTGTGCTGCTGCCCAGTTACTTTGGCAAGCAATTATGGAGTGTCACCCTCTGTATAGCACCACCATGTCCATTAAAGTCCCAGCAAAATTGCTGATAACACTGACAGTACACATCATCTTGATGACGGAGAGACAGACTGGATAAGGTGATGTCATGTCTGTACCAGTTATTGATTTTCACAAATCAAGTACCTTGTGAACATCAAAGGCACTGAAAACATTTCAGTCTGAAACATTCTGACACATAAAATGTGATGCAAATGACCCAAATTTACCAAGAATTCCCTCCCCTCCAGTGCTTTTTCCAAGGTGATCAGGTTCTGGTAGCAGACCATGGCGTGCTGTTTCAACTCTTCTGTGGTCGACAGGGAGGCATCATACACACTGCAGTCATACATACACACAATGCATTATAAAGATGTCAAAGGTTATAGTGTTTGCATTCTAACAGTGGTCCTTTATTGAAAAAAAACACATTAGTTTGTATCACTAGATCATGGACTTAACAATGATCCCTAGATTCTGTGTTCACAGAGTCTGATGGACCATGATCTTGTTCAAACAGATTATTGTGGAGTGATGATCTACAGATTATCTGAAAGGACAGAACATGCCCCGAAATCAGCAGGTGTTTAGCTGAGATGGATCATAAGGCTTACTGAACTTGAATCTGTTCTGAACTGGCTATGAAATTGATTTCAACAATCTCTTTGTCTATAATTTTAATTACTGATTTTCAAAGTCTAGCAATATTGTGGCTGTCCAAAATTAAATATTTACTTTGGAATCAAGAATGCAAATATCGGCCAGTAATCATGAATTAATTTTGGTCACAGAAGAGACTTTATATGATTACTTCCCTTTGGAGTCATATGATTATTTCCCTTTCTTTAATTAAAGTACTCTGAAATGTTTAGATCATACTGAGAGATCCTTTCTTGTCCATGAACCTTGATTACATGAACTAATTTCCATACAACGAGAGGCTTTCATATGATTACTTCCCATTTGATTAGTATGATTACTTCTCTTTACATTTTAAAACCCCTGAAATGTTCAAAATATAGTACAGGATCCTTTCTTGTTGGGCTAGATAAGTTTAGTGATCTTGGATTGTGAACTAAAAGATCATCCCATTCAGAACAAAGATCAGGATTTTCAAGATCATGTTACTAGACTATACCATATGTAATTAAAAGCAATCAAATTAAGAACTGCCTTCATTATGTTTCATAAATTAGCAATGAGGAACAGTAAATTGATGTTTTTAACAATAGAAACCTCTACCCTCATCTTCAAGTTACTATGGGCGGTCACAACCCTTAACATCAATTTTTGTGTATGAGAATCTGACCCAAAAGCAAAATTACACCTGAAACCACAACAATTAACAACAAATCTTAATCAAATGGCCGAAATGAATAGCAGTAATACTGAACAATCAGAACAGGAACATCCTGACACATGCAGTGTACCGACTTGTTCAGCAAGGGGGGGAAGGGAGAAAGACTCTGAATATAGGTGGGAACTGCATGACGGGCATGATTTACAGTCCTGTTGTAAGCTTTTTGTTGTTGTCTGCTTCTCAAATGAACATCCATAGTCCGTTTGTTCATTTACTTCTCCAGGTCTTGGCACACTACAGGTAGAGCTGGAGGACTCTGGTGAACTGCTCTTCAGCGTGGGGCCCCGGTGATTCCCCACAGAGTTAAGGGGAGCAGAAGAGGTGACTTTGAAGGTGGTGTGCTGTGTATGCTGGATTAAAAGAGGTGCCACTGAACACCACCGAAGTGACTATCCTGAAGCGCAGTGACTCCTCTGGTGGGCTGCCTTATGATGACTTGACATTAATTGCTCCCTGTGGATTTCCTGACCTGGGGCTGAGAAAGAACAAAGTCAGGGTGTGGCTGTGATCAGTGAACCAGAAACAGCAGTGTGGGAGATAGCGCCACTGACGTCGCACAGAAAATCAAACAGAAAAAAAAAAGAAGGAAAAGAAAAACAAAAGGAAAATTCTTGACCACTTCATCTGCTAATGCATTACATATTATGTGTATGTTCACATCCTGTGTATGCTGAAGTGACTATCCTGCAGTGCAGAACATTACTGAAGTGACTATCCTGCAGTGCAGAACATTACTGAAGTAACTATCCTGCTTTGCTGTGTCTCTTCGGTGGGCTGCCTAAAAAAAAAAAATCCAGTGGGACGTCCGCTTACCTGGCCATGTACTGTTTTTTAGCAGGGAGGTTGTGGAGGGCAGGGAGGAGAGGTAGGATTCCTTGGAGCCGTGCATCAGCTGGAGGATGAAGGGGATCATGTTGCTGTACATGTAGGGCACAAAATCCTGCACAGATTCAAAAGAAAAATGAAAGGTGGTTAAAGAATGCTGTAGACAGTATTCATGTGAAGTTACTCACATATAACACTTTCAACAGGGACAAAACCCTGTCATTTTTTTATCTTCGTTTTTAACTGTTTGCTGCCCACTGCCTTGTTTAAGATTTTTTTTTTTTTTTTTGTGGAAGTTTTAATGTATAAATTATAGCAGAGATCTTGAGTACACATTTTTTCACACATAAAGCTCTGCATCTCTCAGGAATGTCATGGTGAAACATTTATACAAGAAACAAAGCAAAATTAACAAGTTTCTATGACACATATATTCATAGTATTTTTATGGTGTTGCTGTTGGGTGTGTTTGTTTATTACCCATAAAAGACAGCAGGGTTGTGCTGGAAGTTAGAAATATTTCAATATGAAAAGTTTTATGATGAAGCAATTGTTGCAAAAAGTTGGACTTTAAAATTATCACACACAAAAAAACAACTTAAAACATGTTCATAGGGAAACAAAAGTTATCTGGAATGAAATAGAACAATATATTTTTATAGGTAAAATGACAGATCCACTGAAATGCTCTGATTATTTAAAAAAAACAAAAACACATGTAACACATTTAATTCATCATGATAATCATGAAAGAAATTCACTTCTGCATGAAAATCATTTTTTTCCATTTCAATATTGGGTACGAATCTTTTGCATGCATACATGTCCACAAGATATCTCTTTTAATGCATTTGTGCATGCACATATGTTATACACTACATACACAAGTACACAAACGCACACACACACACACACACACACACACACACACACACACACACACACACACACACACACACACACAAACCCTATAGTAAGACAAGATCTGATTACAGATATTCATCACCTAATACATTTCTTGATTATTAGGGGTACAAGAATTAGTTTCTGTTGGGTTCCTTCTCATTGTGGGATTCAGTTTAATGAGAGAGTAGACAGAGCAGCAAAACGGGGAGCGAACAATACTAGCGGGTCGGAGGTTATCAGTATCCCATTGTCTATCCATGAGGGATACAGTCTTCTAGAAAATGCATGCTGGAAACATTTTAGGAAAAAACAACAAAATTCGGGATGTTCTCTTGATACACGCATAAACCAGCTATTAAACTTTGACACACTTCATTCTTTTTATCAATGTAGTTTGTCGTTTTCTCGGATCATAATTTCGCTAATATATAAGATCAAACTAAACGCTTTTAAGACAAAGTTTTGCAAAAATATAACATGCCTTTGTGGTGAAATGATAACAAATTCCCACATACTGTTCCACTGCAAGCAATTAAAACCTTATCTACCACCTTTACATAATTGTTCTCTGGATACAGTTGTAACCGATTTATCACTAATGTGTAAAATTGCTGTTTGATTGCATCGAAGTCCTATCTTTTCTGTTTTATAAAATGGGAACTGGTGTTTTAGTAACTTCTTTGTTATGACCGGTTATTCTTCGATGTTTTATGGTTAGTCATCCATTTTTTGCTGTTGCTGTTAATGTTATTCTTATAGATTAGGTTCGTCTAATATCACAATGTGTATAGACGTTAAATTGAAGACCTAACACACACACACACACACACACACACACACACACACACACACACACACACACACACACACACACACACACACATATGCACACACATTTGAAAACACATACTTTGAGCATGCCCAATCTCTACAGTCAGTTTGATGACTAAACCAAACTTCAATACTAAAGCCAGTATCTTTCTTGCCTCTGGTTATTTTTTTAGAAAAACCCATGGGTTCTGTGTGTCAGACTTCTAACAGAACAAAGCATCTTCAGCCTAACCAGATGCACTGTAAAATGCTTCAGAAACTTTCCTGTTTGTCTGCAGACACCAAAACAGCTCCCTCCATTGCAGCATCATATGGTTTTCAACTGGTTGCAAGAACACATCCTAAAGAGCCAAGGCAAAAACTGGCCTCTGCACTACCCGTCCCAACGAGCTGTCATTCTGGGAATGCAGGTATAGTGTCAACTAGGTCCCCTCCCTCCCCAGTTTTGAGAATGTTATCCATGTTGACCAACTCCCGTGGGATGGTGGGGGAGGTTCAAACCTGTCTTCATGAACTTCAAAACCCACGCACACTGATCCACTTCCTCTAACGACAGCAGACGGCAAAGGGAAGAAAAGGCAAGGGAAGTGATATGCTGAGACTCACATCCACCAGCCCCAGTTCCCAGTCCTGCCACATCTTGACCTGCGCCCTTTCCCAGTGGTTTCTGGGATACAGCTTGGGGCCAGGGAAAGCATCAGAATCCAGGAATTCGGTGATGACGTTGGATTCGTACAAATTGCAGTCCTCCACGCCCTGTTTTGAGACAAGAAAAAACATTGTGGTCCACGTCATGCCATGAAGATATGTTGTAAATTGATGTAATTGAGTTTGAAATAATACTTAAAGCAAGCAGTCACGACACACAGTTGTCACAACACTTACTACTGACAGGCAGGATTTTTATGAAGAAAAACAAGTAACTTCATTAGAGCAATAGAATCCTAAAAATCAAATACAACCCTTCTTGTTTACCAACCCCCACACCTTTCACAGAGTCGAATGTACACATTTTGATCAATAAAATTCTTGCTGGAAGTCATCCAATTCAACCGCTGTTTTTTTTTTTTAACTTGAAGGTAACATTAGACACTCATTATAAACAGGCACTTGTCATAAGCACACACATCAACAACAATTTCTACAATATCTAGCCAGCTACTTTTTTAAAAAGTCAAGCAATCAATAACATTCTGAAACAAATGAATAAATATAAAGACTATACTTGGGCAGCAAATGTCTGACAGCCTGCCCACTACTGCAAGATCACATGCATGCACGATTAATGGTGATGATGTTTGAAACATTCAACTTGCCATCTGAAATGTGTCATCCGCAACACGCACTGAAGTTAAAACATCAAAATACATGTTAGAATACTGGATCACCGAATGAATACAAAAAACACTAAACTCCAACAATGATCTTCTTTACTTTAAGCAGGATAAGGGGGGAAAAAGCAAACAATGAAGATAGATAACTTTCCTCTCTGCCACATATCATTTTCTGTTTTATTAGCCCTTGTGGTCATGCTTCATCACACGTGAGTCAAGACAAGCAAAGTGCTTCTTTTGTTCTGTTGAATATTACCTTAACTGTTCTGCATTATTTTCATTGAAGTCTTTAGCTTTATGGTTTGGGTCTGAAATTAATGTCATCTTACTATCAATTGCACTGTTTATAATCTGTGTGTGTGTGTGTGTGTGTGTGTGTACGTGTGTGTGCGAGTGTGTGTGTGTGTATGTGTGTGTGTGTGTGTGTGTGTGTGTGTGTGTGTGCGTGTGTGTGTGTGTGTGTGTGTGCACGTGTGTGTGTGCACGTGTGTGTGTGTGTGTGTGTGTGTGTTGAAAACAGCAACAAGTGTGTATTCTATAAAAGTATAAAGACTGTCTTTGGAAAAGAACATTATATTTCTACCTTACCAGATATTTATGTTATACCTTTATTCAAATTTAGATGTAGTAACCATAAATTGCAAATTGAAATTGGAAGACACCATAATGTTCCAAGAGAATTGCGTATTTGTCGTAACTGTGAAATGGGTGAAATTGGAGATGAATTCCATTGCATCATGGAATGTCCAAAATATAATGAACTTCGTGAAAAATTCATCCCTAAAAAATATCTAAAACCAAAGTCTGTTTTCAACTTTTGTAATTTATTTAAAAAAGGAAGACGCATTTGTTTGAATATTAGTAAGTTTCTAAAAAATGGGAAGATTGTTTAATGAGATCGTTACAGTTCACCAGAATTCAGCATTTCGCAACTATGTTCACACATTGTTCTGAGTGAGTTTCGTATTTCTCTTTGTTACATTTGTATCCTCCATGCCCCAGCAGGGGTCAAAGGATTAAATTTGAATTGAATTGAATTGAATTGAATTGTGTGTGTGTGTGTGTGTGTGTGTGTGTGTGTGTGTGTGTGGTACACGTGTGTGCATGTATGTGAGTGCATATGTATTTGTGGGAGTTGCAGAGTTAGAGGGCATAAGGGCGTGTATGTGCAGAAGCATACTTTATTCTCAATAGAAGTTGTCTGCAAATGCTCCATATGAAATAAATATAAGTATTTTGAACTGAAGTGAAACAGAACACTCTAACACTCACAGGCACATCAACAAAGGAACTGAATGAAACAGAACACTCTGACACTCACAGGCACATCCACAAAGGAACTGAATGAAACAGAACACTCTCACACTCACAGGCACATCCACAGAGGAACTGAATGAAACAGAACCCCATGACACTCACAGGCACATCCACAAAGGAACTGAATGAAACAGAACACTCTGACACTCACAGGCACATCCACAAAGGAACTGAATGAAACAGAACACTCTGACACTCACAGGCACATCCACAGAGGAACTGAATGAAACAGAACACTCTCACACTCACAGGCAGATCCACAAAGGAACTGAATGAAACAGAACCCCTTGACACTCACAGGCACATCCACAAAGGAAATGGCAGGCACTTTTTTGTTGGGACAGATGTGTTTGAACTCCTCCGTCATCTGCTCCCCTGCGAGCAAATCCACTTCCACCTGTCAGCAACAACAACACAACACCACGTCACCTTTCAGGAGATGCACACAGTCCTATTATCAGTCCCCATCTACAGCCAGCCATGGTCAACATCTCCCAACTGTGATACCAATCAACCCTATTTGAGAAGGTTATCAGATATCCACTCGATCTATAGAGGGTTATCAGCTATCCAATCTATCTGGGAGGGTTATCAGCTATCCACTTAAATTAGGAGGGTTATTAACTATCAACTCTAATTGGGAGGGTTATCAGCTATCAATTCTAATAGGGAGGGTTTTCAGCTATCCATTTTAATTGGGACAGATATCATCTATCAAATCTAACTGGATGGAAAGGGGAATGGGGTGTCTCCTTGCTTGTTCCATGTTGTCATTTCTGCTTGTTGATTCGGTGTCGGAGGCAGCATTCATTTAGAGGTTTGGGTGTGCGCTTACTTCATCATGGGAGCAAGAGTTACGCTGCTTCGTCATTTATTTTGTAATTAGGTGGGTTATCAGCTATCAACTCTACCTGGAAGGAGAAGAAAATGGTGGAAGAGTGCACTCACCTGGAAGCATTATTAGCAATGAACTCCACAGAGGTTATTATCTATCAAGTCTACCTACTTCATTGTTAGTCCTCCACATGGGCGGTACAGAGTGTGATGGCACCAACTAACTCTCAAGGTGTTGTAGGTTGTCAACAAGGCTGGCACTGAGTGCACTTGCATTGGTGCCACCACACACTGTACTTGCCTGTGGGGAATCTCAAATGAAGCAAAGCTTGGACTTTTGTTTCACAGTATATTTCTGTTCTGAAGGCTCAAAATCAGATCTTTTACGTTCATTTTCTTCACTTCTTAATTTCATCAAGCTGCCAACATTCCAAGATGGTGTTAACAGTTGCAGAGAAGGGTAGATCAGTTTGCAGGCCATCTCCTTCACCACTCATGTCAGAGTTTATGTAAGCATGCTACCTTCAAAAGGGCAAATCTGATGAAAACAGCTATTTCCCAGGAATACAGTCAGCTATCCCGTGGAAACAACTGTTTTCTAATGAAAAGACCCAATTCCCTCATTAACACAGCTGTTTCCCAAGGAAAAGTCAATATATAAATCCCACAAAAAGTTAATTTCTTGGGAAACATTCAATAATCCCACAGAAACAATTATTACTATAGAAAGATCCAATTATCCCACATAAACAGTTATTTCTATGGAAACATCCACTTATCCCACAGAAACAGTCATTTCAATGGTGACATCCAATCATCTCATAGAAACAGTTATTATCTATGGCAACATCCAATTATCCCACAGAAACTTATTGCTATGGAAACAATTAATTATTTTTGAACACAGAAATAGTTATTTTCTAGGTAAACATGTCAATTATCCCACAGCAACAGTTAGTTTCTAAGAAAACAGACAATCATTGCAAAGAAAGTTATTTTGTAGGAAAACAGTCTGTTTTCCTAGAAAAAAACAGTTGTTTTCTGGGAACAGCCATTTATGCCACAGAAATAGTTATTTTCTCGGAACACAACCAGTTATCCCAAGTAAACATATATTTTCTAGAAAAACAGATAACCAGTTATTTTCCCAGGAACTCATTATTCCAGGAAGAATTATGTGAAAACAAATAATCATCCTGGGTAAATAACTGTTTTCCTGAGATGGAAAGCCGCTTTCCTAAAGAAATGAATTTTTCTGTGATTATGCACTGTTTTCCCAGAATAGCGCCCTTTTGAAAATATCATGCTGCTGAAAGGATCAGGGCACATCTTCTTTCTTTTCTACATCAAAATTTGATAGCAAGTTTTTCACTTTGGTGTCAAAATATGATGTGTGTGTGTGTGTGTGTGTGGTGTGTGTGTGTGTGTGTGTGTGTGTGTGTGTGTGTGTGTGTGTGTGTGTGCATATGTGTGTGTGTGTGTGTGTGTGTGTGTGTGTGTGTGTGTGTGTGTGTGCATGTGCGCATGCATGCACATGTGCATGCAATAGATACAGATTGCACTGTACCTTTATGAAAGGCATTCCCTTCTCCAGTAGAGTCATCCGCACACGGCGGGCACAGGGGCTAGGACTGCTGTCATACAGAATGATTCCCGGCAATAGCTGAAACTTGCTGAACATTGTGAAAAGCAAATTAGTAAACCTACCACTCATTTAAAAAAAAAAAAAATTAGTGGAGTTTGATTTTTTTGTCAATTATCAGGAATAAAATATGCCAATAGGACTGCCCACTGGGTAAAATGAAATACCACCATACATCTATCTCTCCCCCTCTCTCTCAAATAAACACACACAAACATATGCAATAACACGCAAACATGCACACATGTAATATATGTATGATACAATGGACTTAACAATGATCCCTAGATTCTGTGTTCACAGAGTCTGATGGACCATGATCTTGTTCAAACAGATTATTGTGGAGTGATGATCTACAGATTATCTGAAAGGACAGAACATGCCCCGAAATCAGCAGGTGTTTAGCTGAGATGGATCATAAGGCTTACTGAACTTGAATCTGTTCTGAACTGGCTATGAAATTGATTTCAACAATCTCTTTGTCTATAATTTTAATTACTGATTTTCAAAGTCTAGCAATATTGTGGCTGTCCAAAATTAAATATTTACTTTGGAATCAAGAATGCAAATATCGGCCAGTAATCATGAATTAATTTTGGTCACAGAAGAGACTTTATATGATTACTTCCCTTTGGAGTCATATGATTATTTCCCTTTCTTTAATTAAAGTACTCTGAAATGTTTAGATCATACTGAGAGATCCTTTCTTGTCCATGAACCTTGATTACATGAACTAATTTCCATACAACGAGAGGCTTTCATATGATTACTTCCCATTTGATTAGTATGATTACTTCTCTTTACATTTTAAAACCTCTGAAATGTTCAAAATATAGTACAGGATCCTTTCTTGTTGGGCTAGATAAAGTTTAGTGATCTTGGATTGTGAACTAAAAGATCATCCCATTCAGAACAAAGATCAGGATTTTCAAGATCATGTACTAGACTATACCATATGTAATTAAAAGCAATCAAATTAAGAACTGCCTTCATTATGTTTCATAAATTAGCAATGAGGAACAGTAAATTGATGTTTTTAACAATAGAAACCTCTACCCTCATCTTCAAGTTACTATGGGCGGTCACAACCCTTAACATCAATTTTTGTGTATGAGAATCTGACCCAAAAGCAAAATTACACCTGAAACCACAACAATTAACAACAAATCTTAATCAAATGGCCGAAATGAATAGCAGTAATACTGAACAATCAGAACAGGAACATCCTGACACATGCAGTGTACCGACTTGTTCAGCAAGGGGGGGAAGGGAGAAAGACTCTGAATATAGGTGGGAACTGCATGACGGGCATGATTTACAGTCCTGTTGTAAGCTTTTTGTTGTTGTCTGCTTCTCAAATGAACATCCATAGTCCGTTTGTTCATTTACTTCTCCAGGTCTTGGCACACTACAGGTAGAGCTGGAGGACTCTGGTGAACTGCTCTTCAGCGTGGGGCCCCGGTGATTCCCCACAGAGTTAAGGGGGAGCAGAAGAGGTGACTTTGAAGGTGGTGTGCTGTGTATGCTGGATTAAAAGAGGTGCCACTGAACACCACCGAAGTGACTATCCTGAAGCGCAGTGACTCCTCTGGGGGGCTGCCTTATGATGACTTGACATTAATTGCTCCCTGTGGATTTCCTGACCTGGGGCTGAGAAAGAACAAAGTCAGGGTGTGGCTGTGATCAGTGAACCAGAAACAGCAGTGTGGGAGATAGCGCCACTGACGTCGCACAGAAAATCAAACAGAAAAAAAAAAAGAAGGAAAAGAAAAACAAAAGGAAAATTCTTGACCACTTCATCTGCTAATGCATTACATATTATGTGTATGTTCACATCCTGTGTATGCTGAAGTGACTATCCTGCAGTGCAGAACATTACTGAAGTGACTATCCTGCAGTGCAGAACATTACTGAAGTAACTATCCTGCTTTGCTGTGTCTCTTCGGGTGGGCTGCCTAAAAAAAAAAAATCCAGTGGGACGTCCGCTTACCTGGCCATGTACTGTTTTTTAGCAGGGGAGGTTGTGGAGGGCAGGGAGGAGAGGTAGGATTCCTTGGAGCCGTGCATCAGCTGGAGGATGAAGGGGATCATGTTGCTGTACATGTAGGGCACAAAATCCTGCACAGATTCAAAAAAAAATGAAAGGTGGTTAAGAATGCTGTAGACAGTATTCATGTGAAGTTACTCACATGTAACACTTTCAACAGGGGACAAAACCCTGTCATTTTTTTTATCTTCGTTTTTAACTGTTTGCTGCCCACTGCCTTGTTTAAGATTTTTTTTTTTTTTTTTGTGGAAGTTTTAATGTATAAATTATAGCAGAGATCTTGAGTACACATTTTTTCACACATAAAGCTCTGCATCTCTCAGGAATGTCATGGTGAAACATTTATACAAGAAACAAAGCAAAATTAACAAGTTTTCTATGACACATATATTCATAGTATTTTTATGGTGTTGCTGTTGGGTGTGTTTGTTTATTACCCATAAAAGACAGCAGGGTTGTGCTGGAAGTTAGAAATATTTCAATATGAAAAGTTTTATGATGAAGCAATTGTTGCAAAAAGTTGGACTTTAAAATTATCACACACAAAAAAACAACTTAAAACATGTTCATAGGGAAACAAAAGTTATCTGGAATGAAATAGAACAATATATTTTTATAGGTAAAATGACAGATCCACTGAAATGCTCTGATTATTTAAAAAAAACAAAAACACATGTAACACATTTAATTCATCATGATAATCATGAAAGAAATTCACTTCTGCATGAAAATCATTTTTTTCCATTTCAATATTGGGTACGAATCTTTTGCATGCATACATGTCCACAAGATATCTCTTTTAATGCATTTGTGCATGCACATATGTTATACACTACATACACAAGTACACAAACGCAACACACACACACACACACACACACACACACACACACACACACACACACACACACACACACACACACAAACCCTATAGTAAGACAAGATCTGATTACAGATATTTCATCACCTAATACATTTCTTGATTATTAGGGGTACAAGAATTAGTTTCTGTTGGGTTCCTTCTCATTGTGGGATTCAGTTTAATGAGAGAGTAGACAGAGCAGCAAAACGGGGAGCGAACAATACTAGCGGTCGGAGGTTATCAGTATCCCATTGTCTATCCATGAGGGATACAGTCTTCTAGAAAATGCATGCTGGAAACATTTTAGGAAAAAACAACAAAATTCGGGATGTTCTCTTGATACACGCATAAACCAGCTATTAAACTTTGACACACTTCATTCTTTTTATCAATGTAGTTTGTCGTTTTCTCGGATCATAATTTCGCTAATATATAAGATCAAACTAAACGCTTTTAAGACAAAGTTTTGCAAAAATATAACATGCCTTTGTGGTGAAATGATAACAAATTCCCACATACTGTTCCACTGCAAGCAATTAAAACCTTATCTACCACCTTTACATAATTGTTCTCTGGATACAGTTGTAACCGATTTATCACTAATGTGTAAAATTGCTGTTTGATTGCATCGAAGTCCTATCTTTTCTGTTTTATAAAATGGGAACTGGTGTTTTAGTAACTTCTTTGTTATGACCGGTTATCTTCGATGTTTATGGTTAGTCATCCATTTTTGCTGTTGCTGTTAATGTTATTCTTATAGATTAGGTTCGTCTAATATCACAATGTGTATAGACGTTAAATTGAAGACCTAACACACACACACACACACACACACACACACACACACACACACCACACACACACACACACACACACACATATGCACACACATTTGAAAACACATACTTTGAGCATGCCCAATCTCTACAGTCAGTTTGATGACTAAACCAAACTTCAATACTAAAGCCAGTATCTTTCTTGCCTCTGGTTATTTTTTTAGAAAAACCCATGGGTTCTGTGTGTCAGACTTCTAACAGACAAAACATCTTCAGCCTAACCAGATGCACTGTAAAATGCTTCAGAAACTTTCCTGTTTGTCTGCAGACACCCAAAACAGCTCCCTCCATTGCAGCATCATATGGTTTTCAACTGGTTGCAAGAACACATCCTAAAGAGCCAAGGCAAAAACTGGCCTCTGCACTACCCGTCCCAACGAGCTGTCATTCTGGGAATGCAGGTATAGTGTCAACTAGGTCCCCTCCCTCCCCAGTTTTGAGAATGTTATCCATGTTGACCAACTCCCGTGGGATGGTGGGGGAGGTTCAAACCTGTCTTCATGAACTTCAAACCCACGCACACTGATCCACTTCCTCTAACGACAGCAGACGGCAAAGGGAAGAAAAGGCAAGGGAAGTGATATGCTGAGACTCACATCCACCAGCCCAGTTCCCAGTCCTGCCACATCTGACCTGCGCCCTTTCCCAGTGGTTTCTGGGATACAGCTTGGGGCCAGGGAAAGCATCAGAATCCAGGAATTCGGTGATGACGTTGGATTCGTACAAATTGCAGTCCTCCACGCCCTGTTTTGAGACAAGAAAAAACATTGTGGTCCACGTCATGCCATGAAGATATGTTGTAAATTGATGTAATTGAGTTTGAAATAATACTTAAAGCAAGCAGTCACGACACACAGTTGTCACAACACTTACTACTGACAGGCAGGATTTTTATGAAGAAAAACAAGTAACTTCATTAGAGCAATAGAATCCTAAAAATCAAATACAACCCTTCTTGTTTACCAACCCCACACCTTTCACAGAGTCGAATGTACACATTTTGATCAATAAAATTCTTGCTGGAAGTCATCCAATTCAACCGCTGTTTTTTTTTTTTAACTTGAAGGTAACATTAGACACTCATTATAAACAGGCACTTGTCATAAGCACACACATCAACAACAATTTCTACAATATCTAGCCAGCTACTTTTTTTAAAAAGTCAAGCAATCAATAACATTCTGAAACAAATGAATAAATATAAAGACTATACTTGGGCAGCAAATGTCTGACAGCCTGCCCACTACTGCAAGATCACATGCATGCACGATTAATGGTGATGATGTTTGAAACATTCAACTTGCCATCTGAAATGTGTCATCCGCAACACGCACTGAAGTTAAAACATCAAAATACATGTTAGAAATACTGGATCACCGAATGAATACAAAAAACACTAAACTCCAACAATGATCTTCTTTACTTTAAGCAGGATAAGGGGGGAAAAAGCAAACAATGAAGATAGATAACTTTCCTCTCTGCCACATATCATTTTCTGTTTTATTAGCCCTTGTGGTCATGCTTCATCACACCGTGAGTCAAGACAAGCAAAGTGCTTCTTTTGTTCTGTTGAATATTACCTTAACTGTTCTGCATTATTTTCATTGAAGTCTTTAGCTTTATGGTTTGGGTCTGAAATTAAATGTCATCTTACTATCAATTGCACTGTTTATAATCTGTGTGTGTGTGTGTGTGTGTGTGTGTGTGTACGTGTGTGTGCGAGTGTGTGTGTGTGTATGTGTGTGTGTGTGTGTGTCTGTGTGTGTGTGTGTGTGTGCGTGTGTGTGTGTGTGTGTGTGTGTGCACGTGTGTGTGTGCACGTGTGTGTGTGTGTGTGTGTGTGTGTGTGTGTGTGTGTGTGTGTGTGTGTGTGTGTGTTTACACGTGTGTGCATGTAATGTGAGTGCATATGTATTGTGGGAGTTGCAGAGTTAGAGGGCATAAGGGCGTGTATGTGCAGAAGCATACTTTATTCTCAATAGAAGTTGTCTGCAAATGCTCCATATGAAATAAATATAAGTATTTTGAACTGAAGTGAAACAGAACACTCTAACACTCACAGGCACATCAACAAAGGAACTGAATGAAACAGAACACTCTGACACTCACAGGCACACTCCACAAAGGAACTGAATGAAACAGAACACTCTCACACTCACAGGCACATCCACAGAGGAACTGAATGAAACAGAACCCCATGACACTCACAGGCACATCCACAAAGGAACTGAATGAAACAGAACACTTGACACTCACAGGCACATCCACAAAGGAACTGAATGAAACAGAACACTCTGACACTCACAGGCACATCCACAGAGGAACTGAATGAAACAGAACACTCTCACACTCACAGGCAGATCCACAAAGGAACTGAATGAAACAGAACCCTTGACACTCACAGGCACATCCACAAAGGAAATGGCAGGCACTTTTTTGTTGGGACAGATGTGTGTTGAACTCCTCCGTCATCTGCTCCCCTGCGAGCAAATCCACTTCCACCTGTCAGCAACAACAACACAACACCACGTCACCTTTCAGGAGATGCACACAGTCCTATTATCAGTCCCCATCTACAGCCAGCCATGGTCAACATCTCCCAACTGTGATACCAATCAACCCTATTTGAGAAGGTTATCAGATATCCACTCGATCTCTAGGAGGGTTATCAGCTATCCATCTATCTGGGGAGGGTTATCAGCTATCCACTTAAATTAGGAGGGTTATTAACTATCAACTCTAATTGGGAGGGTTATCAGCTATCAATTCTAATAGGGAGGGTTTTCAGCTATCCATTTTAATTGGGACAGATATCATCTATCAAATCTAACTGGATGGAAAGGGGAATGGGGTGTCTCCTTGCTTGTTCCATGTTGTCATTTCTGCTTGTTGATTCGGTGTCGGAGGCAGCATTCATTTAGAGGTTTGGGTGTGCGCTTACTTCATCATGGGAGCAAGAGTTACGCTGCTTCGTCATTTATTTTGTAATTAGGTGGGTTATCAGCTATCAACTCTACCTGGAAGGAGAAAAAAATGGTGGAAGAGTGCACTCACCTGGAAGCATTATTAGCAATGAACTCCACAGAGGTTATTATCTATCAAGTCTACCTACTTCATTGTTAGTCCTCCACATGGGCGGTACAGAGTGTGATGGCACCAACTAACTCTAAGGTGTTGTAGGTTGTCAACAAGGCTGGCACTGAGTGCACTTGCATTGGTGCCACCACACACTGTACTTGCCCGTGGGGAATCTCAAATGAAGCAAAGCTTGGACTTTTGTTTCACAGTATATTTCTGTTCTGAAGGCTCAAATCAGATCTTTTACGTTCATTTTCTTCACTTCTTAATTTCATCAAGCTGCCAACATTCCAAGATGGTGTTAACAGTTGCAGAGAAGGGTAGATCAGTTTGCAGGCCATCTCCTTCACCACTCATGTCAGAGTTTATGTAAGCATGCTACCTTCAAAAGGGCAAATCTGATGAAAACAGCTATTTCCCAGGAATACAGTCAGCTATCCCGTGGAAACAACTGTTTTCTAATGAAAAGACCCAATTCCTCATTAACACAGCTGTTTCCAAGGAAAAGTCAATATATAAATCCCACAAAAAGTTAATTTCTTGGGAAACATTCAATAATCCCACAGAAAACAATTATTACTATAGAAAGATCCAATTATCCCACATAAACAGTTATTCCTATGGAAACATCCACTTATCCCACAGAAACAGTCATATTCAATGGTGACATCCAATCATCTCATAGAAACAGTTATTATCTATGGCAACATCCAATTATCCACAGAAATTATTGCTATGGAAACAATTAATTATTTTTGAACACAGAATAGTTATTTTATAGGTAAACATGTCAATTATCCCACAGCACAGTTGTTTCTAAGGGAAAAAGACAATCATTGCAAAGAAAGGATTATTATGTAGGAAAACAGTCTGTTTTCCTAGAAAAAAAACAGTTGTTTTGGGAAACAGCCATTTATGCCACAGAAAATAGTTATTTCTCGGACACACAGTATCCACGTTAAACATATATTTTTTAGACAAAGATAACCAGCTTATTTTCCCCGGAACTCATTCTTCCAGGAAGAATTATGTGTGAAAAAAAAAATATCCTGGGTAAATAACTGTTTTCCTGAGATGGAAAGCCGCCTTCCAAAGAAATGAATTTTTCTGTGATTATGCACTGTTTTCCCAGAATAGCGTTTTGAAAATATCTTTGCTGCTGAAAGGATCAGGCAACATCTTCTTTCTTTTCTACCATCAACAATTTGATAGCAAGTTTGCACTTTGTGTCAAAAATATGATGTGTGTGTGTGTGTGTGTGAGGTGTGGTGTGTGTGTGTGTGAGTTGTGTGTGTTTGTGTGTGTGTGTGCTTTGTGTGTGTGTGTGTGCATTAATATTGGTTGTTTTTGTTTTTTTTTTTGGGTTTTTTGGTTTGTGGGGTTTTTGTGTGTGGGTGTGTGTGTGTGTGTGTGTGTGTATGTGTGTGTGTCATGTGGGCATGCTGCACATGTGCATGCCATAGATACAGATTGCCACTGTACCTTTATGAAAAGGCATTCCCTTCTCCAGTAGAGTCTCCGCACACGGGCGGGCACAGGGGTAGGATGCTGTATACAGAATGATTCCGGCAAATAGCTGAAACTTGCTGAACATTGTTGAAAAAGCAAATTAGTTACCTCCCACTCATTTTAAAAAAAAAAAAAATTAGTGGAGTTTGATTTTTTTGTCAATTATAGGAATAAAAATATCAATAGGATGCCCACTGGTAAACTGATAATACCACCATACATCTATATCTCCCTCTCTTCAAATAAACACACACAAAATATGCTATAACGCGCCAAAACATGCACACTTGTAATATATGTATGTGTCAGAGTCGCGAATGTTCTCGAGCTATAGGCAAATTGGGGTTGTTGCTGGTTGTTGAGAGCTGTTCTTGGGTCCTTCAAGTGTGCGACTTCAGCATCACCAGGGGGGGATACCCCGAGTCGTATACTGAAGGAGGAGAGTACTGGGAAGTGTTTCGCATGTCCGAGGGACTTGTGACCAAGGCGTTGGCGACTGCCAGTCTGGGTAGAGAGAAGTGTCCACTTTGAGATGGTTTCACTGGGGCTCTCCGTGGGCCTGAAAGGAAGGCGATCGTGTATGTGACCGATACGGGTAGGTGACCGTCAGCCTGCAGCAGGTACAGCGGACCATTTTCAGTCGTCCCTGTTGAGGATGAATGGAAGGCTGCGGCCTATCGGTGGTTTGCGGCCTTTGTTGGTCTATAGAGGTAGTAAATATAGAAGATCAGTCATGGCTAGTAGCGAGGTCCAGGCTGTTAGTTCAATGGGTCGTTGGGGAGGAATCGACATGAATTTGAATAGGAGGTTATGCATTACCACTGGGTGCCAAGTCTTTGTTGGCGGCTCGCAGATGTGGTGTGTGTGTGGTGTCGGTGAATTGTGATTCCATTGGTGGAATAAAAATAACTTGGGGGATTTATTTGGTACAAATCGTGTGCTGTGTGTGTGTGTGCCAGTGATTCCTTGGCGTAGAGCCATTAAATCGGGTTCTCTCTTTCTTTGAGAAACGACTATAAGGTGGCTTGGAAAACCAGGATGTGTGTGACTCACTTAAGGGAAAGTGAACTCGCCGTCTTGCTGAGGGCTCAAGAAATATACAGCGGGGAAGCAGAGGTTAGCAGTCGCTCGTTGTCTCCTAGGAGGTGGGGACGTTATGGACAGTGGAGGTGCTGTAGCCTCTGGAGCGCGACGAAAAGGAAGTTGTCTCCCGTGTGGGGCCGGTCGACCGCAAGACGTGTAGCCTGTTGGTGCATAGACAGGGAGCTTAGCTGCCAGACAACGGTGAGGGTGTTTGCAGCAGAGGACGACCTGTGGGAGAGGCCGACAGGGCCCTTTCAGTGGATGAGGGGAACGTGCAGTGGAGTCCGGGAGACTCGGTGCCGATGGGTACAATCAAGCTACGTTTGCCAGTGTCCCCAACTGGGATTTGGCCAATCGGGAGGACACAACAGTGTGGAGCTTCAGCTCGTGGTCGCAATGTGATGATGAGAAACTGGTCAACCAAGGAATGCTGGCAAGATATGGGAGCTTTATGTCTTAAGTTCAAAGTGTGCAAACGGATAGTGGAAATATTGACTTTCCTGGTTAATGCAGAGTAATTGAGGAAAGGGGATGCGATTTTCATGAGATTGTCTGTATGATGTTTACATGGTTGTATGATACGTAGTTGTGTTGTGTAGTGAGGGTGGGGGCTCGGAGTAAGTTAAATAAGTTGATTATTTTCCATGAATTGTTATTGGTGTCCCGTATTTGTGCGGGCCGTTGTGAGTGGACAGAGTGCGTGTGCCTATGCGAGAGACCATTTGGTTGTGAAAGCGTAAATACTTCTGTTATAACTGCATCCTGAATATGAAAATATATTTTAATAACGAGGGGAGCGTTCGGAGACCCGTCTCAATTGGGGACTGTCGTGGGATGAAATAAAAATTTTTGTGGGGGGAGGCCAATATTTTAAGTGATTTTGATCTGGGTTTTGTTTCAATTGCAAGGATTTGAAATTTGTAGTAATGTGGAAACGAGATTTTTTTTTCTTACCTGGAAGACGTTAGTCATTGTGTTGTGATTGTTTTGATCTTTTTTTTTTCATGACTGGGCCTTGGGTTTATTTATACTCTTGCTTGATTTGGTTGCTGTTGAGGTTGATTGTGTGTAGCACAACTATTTGATCGCTTAATTACAAGTGATCGTGTTGATATCTGCTTGTTACTGTGGTTGTATTAACTAGGCTGATCGAGGGTTAGATAGTTCAAAAAAAAAATGTCGACTGAAGAGGGTGCTGAGGCATGGTCGGTCCGCTGAAAAAGATGGACCTCATCGAAGAGGAAAAGCTTTAGGACGAACGGGTCCGGCAATGAAGGCATATGTAGATGAGAACTTGGCCCCGTGTAATCGCGGGCCAGAAAATACAAAGGGAACGAAAGACAGAGAGAAAGAAAAAAGCGTGAAACGAGGAGAGAGAAAGAGAAGGGACGGGGAAAAAAAGAGGATGAGAGAAAGGGAACGGGAAGGAAAAGAGGAGAGAGAAAAGAGAACGGGAAAAAAGAGGAGAGAGAAGCGAAGGGGCACAAGAGGAGGAGAGGAACGGGAAAAGGAGGAGAGAGAACGGGGAAAGAGCGGATGGAGTAGAAAGAGACCGGGGGAAGAGAGGAGAGAGGAACGAGAACGGGGAAAGAGAGGGAGAGAGAAAGAGAGAAGATAAGGAGTTTGAGTGAAAAATTAAAATTGGAGGAAAGAAGGGGACGTGGCGCCAAACCCTCAAGTGAATTTGCACCACATGTCAGTCCCTTGATCAATAGCAGGTTCGATGATAATCCGACCATTTAGAGGATGTCATTTCGCAATTTGAACGGATTGGCAAAGATCAGGGCTTACCGGAAAACGGTGGGCCACAGATTTGTCTGCGCTGTACACCCAAAGCTAGGGCTGCTTTTTTCTGCTTACCCCCCCCGGCAAAACAGACAGATTATGAGTCGGTGCGCGATGCTTTGTTTCAGAGGTATCAAGTACGCCGATAGAAATAGGAATTGTCAGAGAAACCGTTCGTAAATCAGGTGAGACGGCACGTACAGTTTCTTTATCGGCTTATGGGGCTCTCTTTGACAAATGGATAGGTTAGGAAACATTTTGAACAAACATTTGAATCTCTGGGGAGGAGATCGTTAAGGAGCAAATTCTCTCCACTTGTCGGGAGGATCGACAGTATTCTTGGCAGAACGAATTAGGATGTTTTAGAGGAGTTAGTGAAAGTTGCATACAGGTATGAATCTGCCCATGATCAGCGTTAATGGGATGAAGGATCGAACCAGTCGGTACCCGTAATGCCCAGACCACACAGTCAGGGAGTGATTCGCCGACTCCTACAAAACAGGAGGCGAGAGACCGCAGTTGCAGTTAGGAAAGCATTCTAAGTCCAAGGCAACAGTGGGACTCAGAGAATGTTAGAGTGAAACGCACATGTTTTAATGTGGGGAGAGGGTCATATATGCCAAGGAATGTAAGCGGAGTGCAATACACTCAGTTGTTGCTGTTGATACAATTCAACAGGAATGCAGGGGGTGCCACCACCAACTACTAGGGCAGTTAGTAAACGGGAAGCGGTGACCTGCTTATTAGACACAGGACTGACTCTTGCGGCAATGTAGAGGCCCGGTTTTGTGAGGCGACGACTATACTGGGGAAAACCACCTGCGTGCGATATGCAGATGGACGAATTAATCGGCTTATGGCCCGTGGCAAAGGTAGAGTAGGTTTGTCAGGGGTACACTCACTGCAGCAGTGCAAAACAATCTTCCCTATCCAGCTTAGTTAGGGGGTTGGTCCAATGCGACACAGGCTGCCAGTCAAGTGGGGAACGCAAGGCAGTTGCGGGTAGGAAGTAAACAGAACGCCGGTTGGAGTGCACAGGCGGCGCTAGAGTAGAGCTAGAGTGTAGGCCATGAGGTGGTTAGTGGTGGTTCAAAAAGTTGTGGGCGATGCCGTGGCAGCCAGAAAATGTAGGAGCACGGTGGCCGGACCTCAGGGGGGGCCAAGATGGACCACAGAGTAACTGGAACCGCAGTGGTTGGGACCGGGAGGCAGTAATAACGCATGGCAAGAGGTCGAGGTGACCAGCATTGTTAGGGGGGGGAAAAAAATTGCCCCCCCCCCCCCCGGGAAAAATGAAATGCAAGGACAGTCAGTCAAGGGGCAGATAAGCCTGTCGGAAAGGTAAAGTAAATAAGCTCATCAGTAATGGGCATAGGCCATGAGCGGGATTCTGAACAAGGAATTTCCTAGAGAGAAGGAAATCGGTTTCGGATTGGATGAGTGAGGGATCATCTCATAACATTTTGAAAAAAGGGGAGATGATCGTCGTCGCAGTGAATGGTGTGACGACAGGATAGAAGAGGATCGCGCAGGTTTTTCAGCGACTCCTTTAAGGACCTAAACTGTGTGAAAGGTGCTATGATCTCTTGTAAAGCCTGGAATGCGCAACTATTGCCAAGGTTCTATTGGCGCGCCACACAATGGCGGTCAGAATGAGAGGGCAGGAGTAGGTCAAGGGTTGGAGTAATGCCTCCAGGGTGTTGCTCTTGTGTGTGAACCACAGAGCAGGACAATGGTAGGGGAGCAATGCCTACGGGCTGCTGTGATTGTGCGTGGTGGATGTGAGCAGTCATCTGTTTCGGACATACTGTGTAAATTATGTGAGTTGTGGTTGTGTTTTTGATTGGCGTTGCCCATCGTTGGGGTGGGTTGAGTCTTTGTTCATTTGTTGTTTTTATTTTCTTGATTCATGGTTATCAGTTGATGTTGCTTTTGTTCATTGTCATTCTGGTGAGTGCATTTCATGTGTTAGATTTATGATTTTTCTGGTTGGATATCTGTTTGCTTATGTTGTCTTGTTCACTGATCAGTAAGTGTCGCCAATGTTCTTTGTTGTGAATCAGGATAAATTTTGATTTATTTGGGTGTGAGACCATTGTGAGCAGTTTGTGGCCACACGCCTGAATTTGATTTTGAATGTTACGTATGTTGGGACCACACGCCTGAATTTGAATCTTGTCTTTGTGATTGTGGCCCACGCCTAAATTGATTTGTTGTTAAGTAGGCTGTGCACACACTGAATTTGGATTGTAGTGGGAATCCTGTTGTGCTATATTAGAAGTGACGGGAAGATTTAATTAACATGTATGGAATGTGATAGGTACGTATGGACAGAGTTCTAGATTATATGTGAGCAGGTTTATGACTGAGTGATTCAATGGACTATCTGATGATCTATGGTTTTAATTGGGGACATTATCTGTTAGAGATGTGATGGATTGATGTCTTGAGATAGGGGGGTAGTACTGTTATATCGACCATGCCAACTGAGTTTGTTTTATCCGATGGAGAACATTCGTCCTGGAGGAAATGTTGATTGAACAACATTCTTAGGTACGGGGGTGTCATGAGTCGGCCCGAAAGTTTCGTGCATTTAGGCAAATTAAGGGTAGTTGCTGTGGTTGATGCACGTTCCTTGGGTCTTCAAGTGTGCGATCTTCAGGATCACCAGGGGGGATACCGAGTCGTTAATGAAGGAGGGAGAGTACTGGGAAGTGTTTCGGCATGTCGAGGGACTAGTGACAAGGAGTTGGCGAACCTGCAGTCCTGGGTAGAGACGCGTGTCACTTTGAGCACAGGCTATTCACTGGGCTCTCCCGTGGGCCTGAAAGGAAGGCGATCGTGTAGGTGACCGTCAGGGTCGGTGGACGTCAGCCTTGCAAGCCCAGAGTACAGCGACCATTCAGTCGTCCCCTGTTCTGAGGACTGAATGGAAGGCTGGGCCATCGAGTAGGTTTGCGCTTGTTGTCTATAGTAGAGGTAGCTAAATACTTGAAGCATCAGTTCTGGCTATTAGCGAGGTCCATGGCTGTTAGTTCAAGGGTAGCTTGGGGGAATGAAATGCGTTTGAATAGGAGGTTATGCACTTACCACTGGGTGGCCCAAGTCTTTGTTGGCGCTAGCAGTGTTGGTGTGTGTGTCTGTGTGTAGGTGACTAGTGATTCCATTGGTGATAAAAAATAACTTGGGGATTTATTGGTACAAATCGTGTGATGTGTGTGTTGCAGTGTTCCATTGGTTGAGCAGTTAAACTCGGGGTTCTCTCTTTCTTTGAGAACGAAAATAGGTGCTTGGAAAACAGGAAGTGTGTGACTCACTTTAAGGGAAGTGAACTCGCCCGTCTTGCTGAGGGTCAAGGAAATACAGCGTGAAGCAGAGTTAGCTGTCCCCTTTGTCTCTGGGTGGGGACGTCATGACAGTGGAGGTTGCTGTAAGCTCGGAGCCGACGACGAAAAGACTTGTCTACCCGTGTGGGAACGGTCGACAGCAAGGAGTGTAGCTGTTGGGAGCCTAGCAGGGAGCTGCAGACAACGGTGGGGTGGTTTGCA
>JAFLJL010001272.1:0-60305 GCA_018398815.1 Conus ventricosus | reverse complement strand
CCCCCCCCCCCCCCCCCCCCCCCCCCCCCCCTTCCCCCCCCTGGCTGCACACCGGTGAGCATGGCGAATGCTTGTCAAATACGGTTGATTATGTGAAAAAAGCTTATGGCGCATAAAAAAAGGGAAACCCTGGGCCTTGTTCAGCGAAAAAATTCCAATCGCGTTAATCACTCCCCAAAACCGGAAGGGCTGACCTTTAGTAATTTTATGACATGGTGTAGCGACCGGGCCACCACGAACTTTTATTTAGGGGGTTGGCGAAAAATAGGCTTTAAAAAACTCCACCGGGGGCTTTGCTTTAATGCTGGCGCAAATGCCTGTTTTTTAAAATAGTCGGTCATCCGAACCGAAACGTGTGTAGGGTCCGGACCCGGATTACTCCAACGGGTGGGTTTGCCCCGTTACACCCCTCGATGTTGTCTGGGAATACCGCGTCGATCCCCTTTGGCCAAATGACGACCACCTTGCCACCAACCCAAAAAAACCGGGCCGGGTTCTGCGGCAACAGGGCTAATTTCCCTCGTCCACCGCCATTTGTAAACCCTAATGCGCACCGGCAACAGCCCCCACCTTTTTGCCGACGTTTTTTTTTGGTCAAGGGGCCCCCACCCTTGCATAAACAGGGGCGGCTGTAATACCCATTGTGGAAAACGCGGCAAAAAAATCTTTAAATCTGTCTTCACCTTTTGGGGTTGTAGAATGCTCTTAAAAAAAACTTTGTCGCTGACTTCTTTTGTTCAACGTGCAGTGATTTTAGCGAGGGAAAATGAATCGTTTTGAATTTTAGTTTTCATTTTTGCTAAAAAGAAACTTTTTTAATAAAACCACCCAACTAGCCCAAAAGCTTTTGAATAAATAACCCAAATACCTGATATTTGGTTTGGGAAAAGCCCAAAAAAACCCGTAATGCTTTTTAAAATATGCAGCGGAAAAACCGATGCTGCAAGGGGCAGGGGATCTTTAATCGGTGATGAATAAATGGTAAAGATCAACCAGCATGGGGGAAATCATAATCAATAGCAGCTTTTAGATTGTTGCGGAAAAAAAAATTTTAAACAACTAAAAGCGGTACCAAAAATGCAAACATAATAAAAATCATAGCAATGAGGTAAAGCATTGATCGTCCTTATTCAATGCCTTTTGTATCAACTTATTTTTGGTTGTCGCAATGATTTAGCAATTTCACCAGTTGAATAACTCCAGGTAACCATAGGTCATTGCCCTTGGCTGTTGAGCCAAAGTAAGCACCCTCGATGTTCATCTGATTTGATAAGCACTTTCTTTGAGCAACTGGCCCAAATGCAGACCCCAATTTCAAAAAAGAAAATCCGGTGCGCCACAAAGTTAGGTTTTATTTTCCCGGTTATGGGTTTGTATTTTTTTTACTTTGACGAAAGGTTTTTATAACGCAGCTTTAAAAAAAGCGTATTCTTTTTTAAATCACTTGAGGTTTTAAGAAGCTTTTTTTGGCTTTAATCTGGCTCATCAATGTTTTTTATTCGAATCCGTTTGGGGTTATTTTATTTGCTGTGACTTATGCCGGGCCAAATTTTTCCCCATCAAAATTTTTTCCCCTTTTAAAGTCTTCGTATTTAATTGAAAAGCGTTTCGTAACGATTAATGGATTCGCGACAAAAATCGGTTAAATTCGATTTGGATTTTGATATCTTTTGCTACGGAAAACGTACTCGAAGCTCGTCGACCAACACTTTTTGAGTTTTATTTAATGTATCGATATAAAAAGCCTGACCGTTGCCATTTTGCGCCAGGATCTGCATTAGATGATCGTTATAATTTCCATCACCAAACCCTTTAAAACGGATAAAAAACACACCTGATTTTCCGCTTTTCTGCGATATAGTCTTTAAGCTTTTCAGGATCATCAATACCCACATTAAAGTCACCGTCTGCCCCAAAAAAGATACGATTAACCGCTTCGTCTTCATAGTGCTGCTGAGCAACCCATAGGCTTGTTTGATACCTGCATGACCTGCTGTTGACCCGCCAGCAGTCAAATGGTTTAGGCCTTAATAATTTTGGCTTTATCTTTAATGCTGGTAGGTTCGAGTACAGTGCCGCAGATCCTGCATAAGTCACAATTGAAACTGTACTTTTCTATCCAGATTATTTACCAATAATCGCAATGAGTTGATCATTAGCCCAGCTTATCTTCGCTTTGCATGGAACCAGAGGTGTCGATTAAAAAAACAAGATTCGATTTTGGCTTTACCAGATTTTGTTTTTCAAACGCCTTGATACCGATATGAATCAATTTGTTGTTTTCATTCCACGGTGACGGAACCACTTGTGTTGTTGTCGTAAAGGGAATGTTAATATTTTGCTAACCGGATAATCATAATTAAAATAATTAATCATTTCCTCAACACGCCGGCACCCGGTTCAGGTAATGCACCTGCCATAATTTGCCTGCGTATAAAGCTATAAAAGGGCCCTTCCGTATCGATGGAAAACGTTTAAACAGGCTCTTTTATAGTTTGGTTTTACTGGATTGCTGTCATGGTCGGTGAACTGATTGCGTGATTCTGATTTGGAATATAACTATCAGTTACTACAACATTTTGTCGATCAATAGAGGTTGCTGATAAGGTAGATTGTTGTTGTCCTTGTGGAAACCCTCCTTGTTGTGAAAGTCTCAGTTTTTCATTCTCAACGTCCGTCCTGAACGGTCTGTTTTTTTATTGTAAATTGGGTCTTCGTCTTGAGTTTCAGGGTTTTCAAACAACTTCAATCGCCGTCTTAAACTCTACATCTTCAGTCACTTGAGGAATCTCGACTGTTTTGAAAATAGTTGTTTGAAAGATTCCATATCGACTGTTAGTGCAACTAAGCTTGCAGCGACCATACCGCCATAGTTATTTATTTGATTCATTTTCTGCCTCCAGAACATTGTCCATTTTGATTGACTGTTAATATTGGACGCCCCGGTTCATCCGTTTCTTGGCTTAAATCAGCAGTTTGTGCAAATATCTGCTCGGCCGCATGAATCTTTTTCCCTTATATTTTGGCTTGGAAAAGTCGGGAATTGAAACGAAGAAAACGCTTTTTGAGCTGTTCATCTATCATGATTGATTCTCCAAAATTTTTTTGAGTGCTTTTTGGCTTCATGAATTCGCCACGACACGGTATTAATTGAACATTGCTGAACTTCAGCCACTTGTGAATGCGACAAGTGTTCAGCATAAAACAGGATAAGGTAATTTTTAATTTGTCTGGCAATTGATCAATCGCATTTAAAAGATCATTAAATTCAACATTATCCTAGGTTGGGATGAGCGCTGCCGTAATTGTTGCTCATTAAAAATTCGCTTTCCCGTTTACAACGGTTGAGCTGCTTTTTATAGTTATCCTTATATGTGTTGACGACAATACGATAAACCCAACTTAAAATGCGCAGTTAAATTTAAACTGCGTAATTGACTTAGCGATTTTTATCGCCACATCTTGGGTCAAGTCTTCCGCTTCGGTTTTATTCTTGGTTAAATGATAACTAAACGATAAATATCAGCATAAACTTGATTAATTAGTAGGCTAAAACCCCCTTGATTGCCATTAACGGCTTTTGCTGACCAACACATCGTTTTTTATCAATGGGTATTTGTTGGTTTCGCTCAAGTTATACGAATCTTGGTTTTCTTGTTGTATGTGCGAATCTAACATCAGTACATTTATCCGACCTTAATACTGTCTTTAATTTCAAAATCACATGAATAACAACCTGTTGTTAAATTAGACGATGTGCAGAATTAGATTCTTTGATGAACTTGTAAATTTTGACTTAATTCACGATT
Organism: Conus ventricosus; assembly: GCA_018398815.1. NCBI lineage: Eukaryota > Metazoa > Mollusca > Gastropoda > Neogastropoda > Conidae > Conus > Conus ventricosus. Next base: position 56,496 of record JAFLJL010001272.1, on the reverse strand, counting down.
AAACCATGTCCCCAAAAACTAATCGATGGGAATATGTATTTTGTTTTTTTGAAAATGCACGCTATGGCGATTATTCGAATTTACAACCTATTGCCGCCTTTAGTGAGCCTGAGGGACTTACATTTGTCATTCCAAAATCGAAAGCCGATGAAAATAAACTAATTTATGAGTGGGTTTTTTAAAAAGGCATAACCTTGGGGGTTTCATTCAAGTCTTCAGGCCGTTGGTTTAACAGCCGCTTTCTCAAGTAAAAATTTTAGCGAATAGGAATAAGTGCAAATGTAATCGCAAGTTATTATCATGATCTTTTTTTTGTGCAAAATGAGCACCCACAAAGCGCTATTGAGGCAATTAACGAGCTTGCTCGATAACACGTCACGACTACAGACGCTTTCGATGCGCCACTGAGTTAAAATCAGGCACATTGGTGTAATTAAATGACCAGTAAACATTCTCAGACCCTTGTTGAAAACGGAACGTTGGCTATCGCCACGCTGGTGTTCATAAAAGATGATTAGACCTGCAACCCCAAAAAGACTCCGCTCAGATGCCGCAATCTATAATTATTTTGTTGAAAATACCACCGTTCCTTCGAGGACACGCCCGCTAACAGCACACAAGTGGCGTCAAAACTGATGGCTGACAGAAGATTGGCACCTGGCTCGTGTCTGAACAAAACGGCAATCTTGTCGGGTTTCGCCTATTCGGCCCCATGGAGTGAACGCGCAGGCTACCGAACCTCGGTTGCAAAACCAGCATTTATTTAGATCCTAACCATGTTGCAAAGACCTGGGATTCGAATTGTACAGTGAGCTGTTAAAGCAGCTTCGGGGGCTGTCGTTACATGCGGCTGTCGCGATTATCGGCCTGCCAAAACCCGGCCAGTGTGGCGCTGCACGAGAAACTGGGTTTTAAAAAAGCAGGTGAGCTTAAAGAATCGGCAACAATTTAATAACTGGGTTGATGTTGGACATTGGCATGTTGTTGTTTTAGCGGGCTATTGATAGTGATGAATGATCAAGTCTCTGCCGAAAAAGAACAGTGGTACAGCGACCCGTTTCTCTATCGCTGATATCACTCAATCACTTTGTCATTATTGTGAGCGTCTGCGTTTCGCTGAACAAAAATGAACTTGAGACATTGAAGAAACAATCGTAACCCATAATATTCCATCGCAGCGCACGCATTGAGGCTATCCGATAATTTTGATTAAAGACCCCGACGGTAATGAAATGCGTTTTCTTTTGACGACGAGGAGTAAGAACGATGACTGATAGAAGCAATCTGAGAAAATCCCGGTAGAAAACGTCAATGTTCCTGGATTGGTGACCAACGTTAATGCTGATAAATATCGAGCGATGAAAGTTGCCTTTATTAAGATACTTCCAAAATACTCACCGGGCCTGACGCAAAAAGAAATTCGCGAGAAAGTCAAACCACACTTGCCGACGATTTATTCCTCAGGGCAAAACGGCTGGTTGGTGGGCTAAAACGGTGCAACTGGATCTGGAGGCTAAAGGCGCTGTGACGCGTGAAAACAGTAAACCGTTAAGGTGGCATCAAGCAACAAAGCAATCTTGACTACCAACTCTTAAATATAATTATGAATGTTCAAATTCGTCCTTGTTCTGGAAACGATATCGATCTTTTACTGCCTCTGGTTGTGCTTATCATCGTTCGAGTCTTTGCAATCTTCTCGTAACGATCGTGAAACCAGTGTCAAAAAATTATTAATAGATACGAAACTTGGTGGAATCTGGTTGATATATAACCAAAATGACTTGGCCGGCTATATTTGTGCTTTGTTATAGCTACAGCATTGAGTTTGGTGGATTAGATGCTTTTGTTGACGAGTTTTATTTACAGCCGGAGCAGCGCGGACAAGGTATTGGGAAGCAAGTAATTCGGTTGATAGCAAAACAAGCGCTTAAACTAGGCATTTAAAGCCCTTCACTTAGAAGTCGCCACTGATAACCACCGTGCTCGCAAATTTTTATTCCAGCCTGGGTTTTGAAGCACGAGAAAAATATACACTCATGTCGTTATCAACATCTGAGGTTTGTCCTGTCATGAATTGATTTACAGATATGTAGTAAATCGTTTAACATGATTTTAAATTCAATTCACTAAGGCCTTGTGCGATGGAGCATTCATTATCAGACGTTATTGATCTCGCTAAGTATCCGTTAGATGATGCCGGTTTTCGATCCACTTGCAAGAAGACACTGGATGCAGAAGGTGTGTTGGTGTTGCCCGAATTTCTGCTTCCCGCTGCAATTGAATCCGTCAGCCGTGAAGGTGAAAAAACAAGCATTTGGCTTTTTATACGCCAGCAATCACAATATTTATCTCTGCCCTGCTGATCCTGACTTTCCGGCTGATCATCCTCGTAACAGAGAAGTTGTTTCTCAAAAGGATGCATAACGACCGATCAAATACCTCTGCGTCTGCCTGCTGACACTTTATGATGCGCCTATGTCAGAACATTTCTTTGTGCGGTGCTGGGAGAACAACAATTACATGAATATGCCGATCCCTTGTCTTCGGTCAATCTTCACTATGCGACCAGGGCCAGGAGTTAGGCTGGCATTTTGATAATTCATCATCGCGATCACACTGTTAATCCAAAACCGGATGCTGGTGGTGAGTTTGAATATGTCAAGGATGTGCGCGATGCCGATGCGGGCGAGATGAATTATGATGAGGTAAGAAAATTCTTGATGGAGAAATAAATATTAATAACCTATCCATGGACGCCGGTGCGTTGGTACTTTTCCGCGGTCGCAATTCAATCCACGTGTATACACCTGTAGAAGGCGAACGAACGCGAATACTTGCTGTGCTAGTTACAACTCTGAACCCGGTATTTCGTTGTCTGAATCAGCCCGGATGACGTTTTACGGACGCTTGTCGTAACTTTTAATATGTCACCTTTACATCGTTGGACAATACTTACGCTTTTTGATTGCGTCCATCGGTTTTTATTTTATCGGCAGTATTGCCGGCGCCGGATTTTTATAATCATTGGAATGATTTTTGAACTGTTATTCTGGGTTGGAATTTTCAAAAGAAAGAACTAAACAGTTAGTAAATTGCTACTAATAAAACACCGTAGCGAGGAAAGATGTCAGAAATAAAATTAGATCATTGTGTCATTCACGTTTCAGACTGGAATCAATCAAACAAATTTTATGCTGCAGTATGGGCAGGAATTAATACCTATTGGTTATGGTTGGTCGTATCGTTTTGGTACAACACAGTTAAATTGTCATGGCCTGATTGTACACGGCACTCCTGTGGCAACTGTTCCAGTTGCCCTGGTGGTACGACTTATGTTTTATCTGGCCTAATGGAATTGTTTCTGCCATTGATCATTTAGAAAAAAAAGACATGGAAATAGGAAGTCGGACCGGTTTAAACGATTCGGTTCAAAAGGTGAAGGAACTAGTGTTTATTTTCGAGATCCAGATGGCTCTTTACTGGAGTTTATTTCCTATAAAATCAGACTAGTACTATCACCAAAACATTAACATGCAGATAACGGCCAACCTGATCAGTAACGAACTACAGCATCTGGCTGATCCGGCAATTGCTGAACATTCACAGCGGTTTTTCAAAACCGGCAAGGGTGAATACGGTCACGGTGATAAATTTCTTGGCATTCGCGTACCGGTTACTGCGAAAACAGGTCAAAACATACCGTGCAATTGATCTACAACAGGTTCAACGCCTATTTAAAGTCGGTCTATCATGAAGAACGTTTGCTTGCCCTTTTGTTATTAGTAGATAAATTTGAGCGGGTGGAAAACAGAAAAAAACCGCTATATATAAACTTTATTTAAGCAATACAACTCTAATCAACAACTGGGATTTGGTCGACTGTTCAGCACATAAAATCATCGGATCATATTTAAGTGATAAAAACAGGCAAATACTTTACAAGCTAAGCAAATCTGAAAATCTATGGGAAAGACGAATTTCAATTATGTCGACCTATTACTTTTTTCAAGCATGATGAATTCGAAGACACACTTAAATTGGTCCGAGCGGTTGCTCGAAGACAAGCATGACTTAATCCACAAAGCCGTTGGCTGGATGTTAAGAGAAATCGGCAAACGTAATGTAACCGTAGAAAAGCATTTTTAAAAAAGCACATAAAAAAATGCCTCGCACAATGCTGCGCTATGCCATTGGGAGAAATTTCCAGCTGTAGATCGAAAGAAATATTTATCAGGCAATATGAATAATAAAACAAAGAAATATATGACTATGACTAGCGGATTAAAATTACTTTAAAATATCCACCTTAATAAAGGTTGGCATTATAATTCTTGACTTAGTTTTTCCGTGCCACCGAGGAAATAATCATGAAAAAAATTTATTTATGCTGTTTTGTTTTTTATGCACCGGATTATTTGCAGCCGATGATGACGAAACATTAACAAATATGGTCGCCTACCGACTAACCAAACTGTCATTACGAAGAGGGCGCTTTGAACCTGATGCCAGCGGCAGTTATTAGCATTCGGCTTTATGATGCAGACCCCGGCAACCGAATACGTTTATCTACCGAAGTGGGATTATCCGTCCTCGCATCGGCACACTGGAAAAAGTTCAGGTCACCGATATTAACGGTGATGAAGAAATGGAAATTATTGTGCTATTACGTGCCGCTGATGACAATGGTGCTCAATCAGCCGATATTTTTTCATATATCAATAATGAACTTAAATTGCTCAGTACGGTGGAAAATCTCAGCGCAGAGGTAAATGCATAGAGCAAATTCGTAGCCGTAATTAATCGCATTAACGTACATAATGCAGTTGATCAAACTGCTCTCTAAAAGTTGTGACCTCGTCTGCTAATGCCGGGGGTTCATCGCTGTTCAATGCCTGAGCAATAAATCCTGCTACATCTGTCATATGCTCAGCCTTCATCCCCCAACGCACTATTTCTGGTGTGCCTAGACGCAGGCCGTTCATATCACCTTCCACTTCTGCAATCGGTAATCCAATTCCACAAGTCATATATTGGCCTTGCGAAGATGCTTTGCGGCTGTTTGCCCACCGCCATAAGTGACTGCTTTGATGGCAAATTGATGCGACTCAGTAAAACCTTGTTCCGTTGAAAACACTGGGATGTCATTTTTTGCTAATTCTTCGGCGAGTGTGATGGCGGTTTTAGACATCATTGCTGCATATTGCTTACCAAATTCTTTCCAGTCCAGTAACGCGATAGCTAATGAGGCTGATTTTGCCGCATCAAAATTAGCAGTTAACCCTGGAAATGCGATAGCGTCAATGCGCTGAGCAATTTCATCATTATTAGTTACAATCAAACCGGAGGGCGGGCCACCTAAGCTTTTATAAGTACTGAATGTCATCAAATGTGCGCCCTCTTCAGCGGCTGTTGCCAGGCCTGCCCTGCAATCAGGCCACACTGGTGAGCGGCATCAAACAATACTTTAGCGCCCACTTCATCGGCAATTTCCCGAATCTGGCTGACTGGATGCGGCAATAAATTTAAGCATTGAGCCTACGGAGATTAGCGATGGCTCAACCGCTAAGGCCTGCTCGTGCAGCCTATCGACATCTAAGCTATATCGTTTTGCATCAATCGGTGCGTCATGAATTTTCAATCCATATAATCCCGCCGCACCAACTTTATTGTGGGTAACATGGCCACCAATAGATGCCGGGGGCACAATAATACTATCACCGGTTTACAGGTTGCCATAAAATGCGTATAAATTTGCCATGGCACCTGAAGCCACGCGAATTTCTGCATATTTAGCATTGAATACCTCGCAGGCTAGTCGCGAGGTGATCACCTCATTTTTTCAATCGCCTCCAGACCCATTTTCATATTTATCGCCTGGATAACCCAGCGAAGGTCTTGAACCATACCTTTAGCCAACACAAGCCTCAGCTTTAGGGTTCATCACGTTAGTAGCAGGATTAAGGTTTATACACTCTTTTTCGTGAATTTTAAGATTGTTTTCGATTTCTTTATGAATTTCAGCTTCTAGTTCATTTGAATTTAGGCACTATACTTTTTTCTCTAGTAAATGAATATATTTTTGGCAATGCTCAGGTAGCCAGGCGTTTGTTACAGGTTTCGACATAGTTGTTAAACTTCAATCGCAAATTAACTAGTAGGAGAGAAATATCATGGAAAATAATAATTTTTAATCGCCGTTCAATACTCACTGGCGCTGCCGGTATTGTCGTCGGTTCTATTGCCGCCGGCATTCCCCAAAACGCCATTGCGCAAACTAATTCCGTTGGTTTTTTTTAACGTCAAAGATTTCGGCGCAGTCGGCGATGGAAACAACAACGATCGACCTGCTATACAAGCTGCAATTAGAGCCGCAAGCCCGAGAATTAGTGCAGAATATGAGTGTAAAAAACACGGTGGTGTGTTTTATTTACCGGCAGGCACTTATCTGGTTGACTATATCAGATTAAACAGAAACATTACCTTATTAGGTGATGGTTTGGGAACAATTTTTCAGCAGGCAGACAATACCAACTGATCGCTAATTTTGGAGATAAAGAATATCCCAATGTTATTGCCAACCTCCGGATGAAGGCAACCTTGAATTCATCAGGTAATGGTCGTCTTGACAGGGGGATATTTCTGCGATCAACACCGACATACGGCGGCTTTACTGTTCCTGATGGACAACACATTATTGATCAGGTCTGGATAGAGAAAACTTATGCTGAAGGTGTTTATATACGGGAAAACTGTCGGGGTACGACAATAAATAATTGCTGGGTTCAGGTAGCGAAACCCAGGCCGGGAAATAACAATTAGAGGCTCAGTTTAGCGCTATATTCAATACCGTTTCAAGATCACATGCAAAGCGGGCTTTGTCGTCATATTGTTGCAACAGGGTTTATACCACCAACTTTTTAATCTGATTAGTTTAGTAGCTTCAGCGACCCCATCGTACATCGCTTCGTTTTGTGCGGTCAGTATTTTGTTGTCCCAGGCCATCGCCGCATCAGATAAATCTGCATCCGGCGATGGTACGTGCTCAAAATAACGGTGATTATCGATACCTCGGGACCAGCATGCCAAAATCTTTTTGCGCCACGACTTGCCGATTTTCAGCCGAAATATAGTTAATTCGCCAGACCGATGCGCCGTTCATTGGAATGATTAGACGCCGAAGCATGTAACAAACGACCGTGGTGGAATGAACACTGACCCGGTTCAAGCTCAACGTGGACCGTTTTATTCTCGTCAATATCGACATTTGCCTCCTGGCCACGCGTGAGAATGTTCTCATTGTCAAAGGTATCTTTATGTTCGACTAATTCCTGATGATGGGTTTTAGGCACAAAACGCATGCAGCCATTGGCTTTGTTAACCCGGGACTCAACGCCAACCATGCACTGACCACACCCTCGTCGTCCTCCAGGCCCCAGTAACGTAAATCCTGATGCCAGCTGACAAAACTCTCTGTATTAGGTTCCTTGATAAAAAAGGTCGAACCCCAAACCAGAATATTCGGACCGATCAATGATTCAACTACATCAAGAATTCGTGAATTGCGGACGATTTCATTGGCAAACTGAAATATCACATGCGGGTAATTAAGCTGATTTTTATTACCCAGTTCAGTGTCGACAGTGGCGGCTTCCAATGCTTCCAGCTGCGCTCGGCATTTTTCTGCATGCGATCGTTCCATCGCTTCTATTGGAAAGTAATACCCATTTTCAGCATAGCTGGCTGAAATTTCGGCTAAGTTAAGTGACTGCATTTGCTTGACGCTCCCAACTTGGTTATCTAACTATGCAAGGCTGATCTGTTAATTTCAACAGACACTTCTGGAGCAAACAAACGAATTATTTACACCAGTAACATAAGAAATCTTAATGCAGAATTACTTTTAATAATGGGTAAAATAATCAACTGATACTATTTTAATAACGTTGAATAACTATGTGGCCAGAGCCCTTTCCGCAACCGGTAAATTCGTGACTGTGCTACCGCTAAGCATGGGTCATTTAAATGATCTCAAGCAGGCCGTTGCAGACGGTGATTTGCATAATCTCTGGTACACGATGATTCCAGAAGCTAAAGACATGAAAGCCGAGATACACCGGGCGTTTGGGTCTTCAAAACAAGGATCTATGTTGCCTTTTTCTGTTAAGAACAACGCCAGCGGAAAGATTTATAGGCATGACAACTTACATGAATATTGAAGCCGACCATCGGCGTCTTAAAATCGGTTCAACCTGGTACCGCAGCTCTGCACCAGCGCACGCCACTTAATACCGAATGTAAATATTTGCTGTTGAGCCATGCCTTTGAGAAGCTAGATTGTATTGCTGTTGAATTCAGAACCCACTTCATCAATCAACAAAGCCGTTCGGCTATTGAACGATTGGGGCAAAATTTGACGGTATCCTGCGTGCTCACCTATCATGGCCAAATGGCACAATCAGAGACACAGCAGTGTATTCTATTATTGCCAGTGAATGGCCAACTGTGCGGGCAAATCTGTTGTGGAAATTACAAAAGCCGAGGTAATGATTTTTATCCGGAAAAATGCTCAAAACCTTTCATGAGTTTTTCGTCGAATGGGCAGGTGGTCAAGTTTTCATAGCCGTTTCGGTGATTAACACCTGATCTTCCAGTTTGATTCCATTTTCTGCCGCCGACGGTGCCGATATAGGCCTCAACACATAATGTCATACCCGGTTCCAGTACATTTAAACAAACGCCCCTTCGATGAAATCTTCTGGATAATGAATGGCCGGGAATTCATCACATAGCCCTACCCCGTGCATCATCACGCCGTAGCGCTGTTCAACAAACTCCGGTGGTAAACGTTTACCCTTTTCAGTTAGTTCACGAAAACTAACCCCTGGTTTAGCATTTCCATATTGCTCATGATGTGATCATAGGCAACGTGTTGTAAATAGCGTTGCTCGTCTGTCGGTTTTCCATCACCACAAAACCAGCTGCGGGAAATGTCAGAGCAGTAGCCATAAGGACCGATCAAATCGGTGTCGAACGATAGCAATTCGTTATTTTGTAAAACGCGAGGCCCGGCTTCCTGCATCCAGGGATTTGTTCGCGGGCCCGAACTTAATATTCGCGTTTCTATCCATTCACCACCTCGCTTGATATTTTCTGCATGCATCACTGCCCAAAGTTCTGTCTCGGCAATACCCGGTTCTAATGCTTCTCGCATCGCAGCGACAGAAATTTCACAGGTTGCCATAGCACAACGCATCGCATTGATTTCATCTTCGCCTTTAATCAAACGAGCATGTTCACAGACTTCCTGACCGCTGCCGATTTGAATGCCGTGTTTCTCCAGCGCATGCACACCCGCTACCTCAATTTTGTCAACAGCAAGCCGGCGATTATCACCACAATGCGTTCGCATCAGATCATCGACTTGAGCTGCAAAACTTATGGCTAAGTCTTCTTCTTTATCGCCGGCGACAAAATAAAAAAGCCTGCGCCATGACGATGCTCATTAATCAGCGGAAGATAGCTGGACAAATGATCACAGCCATGAAAATCCCACAACACCATATAACCATCTGCCGCTACAAAAGTTAGCCCGCGCCGGATTATGCGCAATCCAAAGTTGCATATTGGATGAATCGTTGGCAAAACGAATATTTAATGGATCAAATAATAAAGCGCCGGCGTAATCGCGCTTTTGCAATTCATCACAAAGTCGATTCAGGCGGGTTGGCGCATTCGATCAAGATTCGGAACTGTAATGCCCAGCTCTTCCATTCTTTGAATGCTAACGCGGTTGGGCCAAATTCAATCCGGTCGTTATCATCGGGTGAACCGTCCGGTTTTAAACCTGTAGCAGGTTTACCGCTTGGATCAATTTTTGGATTGGGTATCGAATAACTAGATTCAGTTTTCATTTCATTCCCTCTGTGAAAATGGAATTTAATCAGATAACTCGAATATGCATTAAAAACAATATTCTGTGCAAGAAAAATAGCATTTAATAGTTAGATTGATAATACCCCACCTAAACTCCTGAAAGGGGAGAATCGTTTCCGCATACGGAGTTAAACCCGGCACAGGCTTGTTGCGGGATCTCCTAGAGCAATTCTCTATATTTAGCAGGCCCCGAAATTAATCCGGGGAACCTTCTCCTCCGCCTACCAAGAAGTTAAGAACGCGCCAATGCCAGCTTTGCTCCAAGCGCGATAAATCCAGCTCCAAGTATTTTTTTAAGTGTGCTGCCTAAACCGCTGGCCGACTTCAATGTGTTGCTTGTCCTGGCTGTGAGCCAGGCGATAACTATCAACAACAAGGTTCCGTTAATGTTGAATATCAGCCCCAGAATTAAAAAACGCCAAACGGTTTTTGGGTGCTGCCGGCATCAATAAACTGTGTGAATAAAGGCCAGAAAAATAAGCTACCTGGGTTAAGCGCATTAATTAAAACACCTTGTTTAAAAATCTTCCATAACCTTTTTTGCTGGAAAAATTGCTGGCGAGACGGCGACCGATTACTGGTTAGGCAGCATGGTGATACCCAGGTAGACGAGATGGCTGCGCCGATTATTTAATGATTGTGAAAGCCGTTGATGAGCTTCGCCAGCAATGCGACAAACCAATTACTGCAAAAGCAGATATGAACCGACAAACCCCTGCTATGCCAATGACGCGATAAAACCGGATTTCAAGCCGCCGGTTCCGGCTCTGTGCATGACATATCAGCATATCAACACGGGCGTTAAGTTTAGTAATAATCTGCTGTGATAATAATGCTAATTCGTTTATGCCAAACTTGTTATCTAGAGCGTTTTCTCGCATCAGCCAATATCGCATTCAGATTAGGCCGGTGTTGTTTTATTTCTCATCGACAAGCCCTCCAGCGATGTGGAATTTCAGCCACTGTGTAGTTTCGTGCATGTATAATCCGGCTCGCCGGTCTTATTGTTGGCAGGTTTGTAATATGGACCGCAATGCGTTTCTTCGGTGTGTTCAAGCGCGCTCGGAACTTAAGCTCGTTGATTATTGCCTCAATGCTTTTGCCGGTATCGTAAACATCATCGACAATTAGTAACTTATCGTCATGAGTAATCGTTTTGATCAGGTAATTCATACTGTAAATCTTGACGATGTTGTTTGTTTATTAATCCCTTGATAAGACGATGTGCGCAACGCAATATGATTGGTTTCAATGCCATGAAACGCCAAAAACTCCTGCCCGCTATACAATGGGCGAACCGCCGCGCCAAATGGCTAAAATAAAAGTCGGCTTAAAATTGCTATTCAATACCATCGCACCCAATTGGAAAGCGTCTTCAAAAGCTGTTGTGCATCAAGGTAACGTTTTTTGCCATAGTGAGATTTAAGCGTATCCAGGTTACTATAAACAAAATCTTATGGAAAAAAAACTTTACATTAAAGAACAAGCGCTGATCGAGGATGCTTTCAGGCTCGCTGTCCAAATCTACAATAGCGGCTTTCGGCCCAGTTTTTTATCGTCGGCTTATGGCGTGGTGGCAGCTCTGTAGGTATTTACGTGCAGGAGTGTTTACAATATTTAGGGGTTGAAACGATCACATTTCGATTCGCACCTCTTATAGCGGTGCCGATACCTATCAACAAATGATTGATAACCCCGAGGCTCAAATACGCGTTCATGGCACTCAATATTTACTGGAAAACCTTAATGCCGATGTCGGTTGTTAATCGTCGATGATGTCTTCAGCTCCGGTTTGACTATTCAGGCTGTATTCAATCGCCTGCAACAGCGATTGAAGCAAAACATGCCCGAAGAAGTTAAATCAACCGCAATCTGGTAACAAACCGGAAAAAAAAAATCAAACCGAACAATTGCCTGATTTTTATTTGCACGAAACCCGTAACTGGCTGGTTTTACCTTATGAGCTAAGGGTTTATCAAAAGTGAAACCGAAAAATACAAGCCTTTCGTCTCAAAAATTACTGAAAAACATCAAGCCCCTGTAATACCTTTATTCCATTTCAAATCCAGATCAATAAACAAACGTTTTAAAAACGCCGAAACCACTTTTATTCGCTTCAGTTGACGCATTTGTGGGTGAATCAACAGCCAAAGTTCACGCGACAGTATTTGACTATAGGCAGGGTCACAGACTAATATCAGGTTCGTTTTTTCATTACATAATCAGGTAAAAGACTACGGCCATAACCACTGTAAACCGCATCAAGCGCTGTTTGTGCATCATCGACTAATAATTGATGGGTGCTGCCTTGATGTTTGTTTAGCCATTGGGCTTGTGGCAAAGATAAGCGTTCTTCAGCAAAACCAATCCAGGGCAATTGCTCTGCCACGGTGTTTTTATGATGATAAACAGAATATGTAAAATCTGTCATTTTTACACAATACAGCAATTACTGAAGTCGGCCGATTTAAAACGTAATGCCAGGTCTGTTTGGCGTTTTGAAAAACTGAAATTTTCCGCAGAACTGATCAATTCTAACTCTAATGCAGGGTGTTGTTTTAGCAGTAATCCGATATTTTTTGACAAAATTTTTATTCATCAATAGTGGAACTGCTGTGATTCTTACCTTTCCCTGGCACTTGCTGTCCGCCGAATCTATTTGTTCAATAGCCGCTGAAACCGATGATTCCATTTGCTCTGCACTCATCACAATATATTCACCTGCCTGGCTTGGAATGAGTTGCTTTTGCTTACGCAAAAACAGCTTTACTCCAAGCTGTTTTTCAAGTATTTTTAATCGTCGGCTAACGGTTGTCTGATCAACATGAAGATTCTTTGCGGCCAGGCTCATGTTCCCGCCCTGGCAATAGCAAGAACAAAAACTCAAGTCATTCCAGTCAATTTTTTTATTTATCTGCATTTTTGCAGCTTTATTATGCATTTATATATATAAAAGCTGTTTTTTTTATCAATTATAATACTTTTTTTACTTATTGGAGAAAAAATGAACTGATAGATCAAATCATTAACGCAATAACAAATTCATTGAGCAGGTGAATATCCAAACTTTACCGTACAAGACAAGCATCCAGACAGGCTGTCATTCCCTGTATGGATCCACGAATTAACCTAGAAGCAATCGGTGAACACCAATTTTCCCAAGCGGTGTATCACTGTCAAATTCGAGAATTATTCGAACGCTTGGTGGGTATGGCAGATGACCGGTCTTTACTTGCTGGTATCTATCGGGGGTATTAAAGAGTTCGCTGTGATGATGCATACTGATTGTGGTTGCTGCTTAGCCTGGAATAAGGCAAATACAATATTGACAATTTTAAACGATTCATTTAAAGCAAAAAAGCTTAATTCATTAAAGGCCCCGATGGGCGAATTAAATATAGCTAACTTGCGTCGCTGGATAAAAGCGTTTAAGGATCCCTGGCAAGCAGTACAAACAGAAGTCCAGTCAATTAAAAACAAACCCCAATTCAACCCGTGAGATAGTTATCCATGGTTTGGTTTATAGTTTAGAAACTGGTCGTGTTGACGTCGTTATCAACGGATACCAACAATAGCAATGCTTAACGTTTAGACTCAGATTTGAAACCGAGAAGGCATTTTTCTCAAGAATTCACGGCGTGTTCTACCTGGTCACCCATAAGTGTTGTAAAAGTTACATCGGCAGCTACCGCATTCTTATTGTTACCTGAAGCAACCGACGCTTGCTGGCATCCATAGTGGTTTCCCATAGTTGTTCGGGGTTCATCTCGCCCAGGCCCTTGTATCGCTGTATGTAGTGCCCTTTTTTGGCTTGTTCCATCAACCATCCCAAGGCCTGTTCAAAACTATTCACCGGCTGGTTTTTATCGCCACGTTTTACATGGGAAAAACCTTTTCCTTTCAATAGCTTAAGTTTGTATCCCAACGATACTATTTGCTGAATTCCTGAGACTGAATAAATTCTTGTTTTAGTCGGGTTTGGAAAAACAAACCATGATAGGTTCGTTCAATCACGATCTGATTATCGCCTTCACCGTCTTTTATAACTCGGCCGACATAATCAACAGATGTTTGTGCAGTTGTTGATACTGTTTCCTGGATGCTTTGTGCAACCTGATCAGCGTAACTATCATCGCTCAATCTTGTTTATCGATAGGCTCCAGCTGCGTTAATGGACCACAGAACCTTAGGATCATAAAGCCGTGATATTGCAGCTATCGTGCTGCTTACTTCGCTAAAAAAACATGGCAAATTTCGTTTAACTCGTCTCCATACATTAATGTTTCTTGTTGCTCATCAGTTAAGCTCGCATCTTCCAATGCTATCGCAGACAAATAGGCCTGTAATTCAGCATCATCTTTTAAATAGGTTTCCTTTTTACGCGCAGTCAGTTTATAAGCGGTGGTTGAGCGATATTAAATATGCCCTCTTTACAACCAGTTCCGGCATCTGCCTGTAAAAGAAAGTCAGCAACAAAGTTCTAATATGTGAACCATCGACATCGGCATCTGTCATGATGATAATACGATGATAGCGTAGATTTGCCACATCAAAATCATCTTTACCGATTCCTGTGCCAGGGCTGAATTTAAAGTACCTATTTCGTCAGAGGCCAACATCTTGTCGAAACGCGCTTTTTCGACATTCAAGATTTTTCCTTTCAACGGTAAAATTGCCTGGTACTTCCTGTCTCGAGCCTGTTTTGCCGAACCACCGGCAGAGTCACCCTCTACCAGATATATTTTACATAATGCCGGGTCTTTTTCCTGGCAGTCCGCTAATTTTCCAGGCAGGCCGCCTATATCCAGAGGCGCTTTTACGGCGTGTCATTTCACGGGCTTTGCGAGCGGCTTCCGTGCTCTTGCTGCCTCGACGATGCGATCTGCTATGATTTTTGAATCTGCAGGATTTTCCAGCAAAAATTCACCTAACTTCTCATTGACTAATGATTCAACGATTCCTTTTACTTCTGATGAAACCAATTTATCTTTAGTTTGTGAGGGAAAACTTTGGATCAGGTACTTTTACAGAAAGAACCGCTGTTAATCCCTCTCTGGCATCATCTCCCGTCACATTAACTTTTGCTTTTTTTGCGGCCCCGCTGGAATCAATATATTGGTTCAACGTTCGCGTCATTGCACCACGCAGCCCAGCCAAATGGGTTCCTCCATCACGCTGAGGAATATTGTTGGTATAACAATAAACATTTTCTTGGTAAGATTGATTCCATTGCATGGCAAGCTCAAGACTGACACCCTCTTTTTCTCCCTCGACATTGATGATTTTCGGGTGCAGCGGGGTTTTATTTTTATTTAAATGCTCTACAAACGCAGCTATTCCGCCTTTATATTCAAATACTTCCTTTTGATCATTACGTTCATCAATTAAAACGATTCGCCGCCTGAGTTCAAAAAAGAAAGCTCTCTTAAACGCTTGCTAAGTATCTTGTAGTCAAAAACTATTTTGTGAAAATCTGCGGACTTGGCTTGAACCGGATTTTTGTGCCGCTGGTGGTTGCATCACGACTTCTTTCAATGGTTCTTTTGGTTCTCAAGTTGATATTCCTGAGTATGCTTTTTCCGTCTCTGTTAATTCTTAATAACAGTGTATCGGATAATGCGTTGACCACGATACACCCACACCGTGTAAACCACCAGACACTTTGTAAGAGTTTTGGTCGAATTTCCCACCGGCATGCAAGACGGTCATTATGAACTTCTGCTGCAGACCGTCCTTCTTCCTGCAGAATACTGTCGGAATTCCACGGCCGTTGTCACTCACTGAGACAGATTCATCTGCATGGATAATGACTTCAATCTCATCGCAGTGCCCGCCAACGCTTCGTCGATTGAATTGTCTACGACTTCAAAAACCATGTGATGCAAACCTGTGCCGTCGTCTGTATCACCGATATACATACCTGGTCGCTTTCGAACCGCATCAAGACCTTTCAGGACTTTAATACTACTGGATCGTATTCTGTTCTGTCATTTGAAATCACATAGATTGATTATTAAATTATTGATATTTTTAACATTTCTTCATGATGCTCCCGGGAGAAATGTTACCTCATTTAACGATGTTTCACGTGAAACATCGTTAAAATTAAAAAATTCTTTGATGTTCCACATGGAACATTTATTGTTTATTAAAGCCTCATCGGCATTACTAAATTATTTTGATTTGTTATCTTTTGGTTTATTTAGTGTGCAACTACTGTTACCGTCTTTTACACTCAACTCAACATCGTCTGTGTCAAGAACTTTTAGAATATCCATTAAATAGTTCACATTGAATCCAATTTCCATTTCTGGACCATCATAGCCTTTTATTGCCATTTCGTCTGTAGCTTCTTCTTGTTCTGGATTATTTGAGGCAACATTCATGATTGAATCATTCATTTTAATCTGACACCCCTGATTTATCATTTTTTAATATCGATGCTTACTTAATAGAGTTTGATTAAAAATTCTTTCTATCCAGGTTTACTTTAACTGGCAACTTGGCGGCCATTACAGATTTATAGTCAGGAAATTTTCCGTCTATTAATTTTGAAGTAAAGATAATATCTCCCATACTAAAACGAATGTGATTATCGTTTAGTTCTACTGTTATATCTTCTTCAACGGATGAGAGCAATCTATTCAATTCTGTAATTGCTTTCCTCGGTACAATCGCTTGTCTGAGTTCATCACCTGCAGCTGTTTTTATCTTGGATTCACTTTTGGATAATCGATGCCCATCGGTGGCAACACTAATTAACTTATCTTTTGAAATTTCAAACAACAATCCATTGAGATAATATCTGACATCCTGTTGTGCCATAGAAAACGACGTATTATCAATAAGTTGCTTTAATTCTGTTTTTGTTATTGTAAAGCGTTCCTGCCAATTCTGAGTTTCTATTCTGGGGAAATCCACACTTGGCAACGCCTGTAATGAAAAACGTGACTTATCTGAACGAATAACTATTTTACTTTTATCTTCTTCTATGGATAATTTCAGCATTTTCAGGTAAAGCTCGACAAATATCCTAAAAACTTTTGTGCGGTTAAAGTGCACTCCCGTCAGTATCTGATTTGACATCGTCAATTGATGTTGTGATTTCTACTTCCAGATCTGTTCCTGTTAACCACAGCACTCCCTTTTTCAATTTTTAAAAAAGCATTGGCTAAAAATTGGTAGTGTTTGTCTTCTTTCAACAACACTATTTACATATGTCAATGGTTGCAGAATAGTTTCTCTATTAATTAATAATTTCATATATAAAGTCCGATTATGTTTATTAGACTTGTAGATAAAGCCATTTCATAAAAAAAACCAATAAAAAACAAATACTTACTAAAAAATATCCTGTGGATAACTATTGTTGTTAGATTGAATAAGTTTTAATAAAAACTGTATAACCTGAGTAAGCAAACAAAGCAAGTATTCTATCCACAGAAATATACACAGTTATTAGCAAAGTTATCCACTTAAAAGATTAATTAGGTTGTCATAATCTTCGCTGACTTTGGCATCTGTTTTTCTTAAATCGTCAATTTTACGGCAACCATGTAAAACCGTTAGTATGGTCCCTGCCGCCAAATTCTTCACCAATTTCAGGTAAACTTGAGTTGGTAAGTTCTTTACTTAAGCGCATCGCAATTTGTCTTGCTCTGGCGATGGGCTGATTGCGTTTTTTTGCGCTTAAGTCTGCTACTCTGATTTTAAAATACTCGGCTACATTCTTTTGAATATTTTGTATAGTGACCTTTTTTTCCTGGGAAAACAAGTATATCTTTCAATGCGTTACGAGCCATGTCGACATAAATGGTACGACCGGCAAATTTCGCATCGGCATTAATTCGATTCAAGGCCCCTTCCAACTCGCGCACATTTGAGCGAATTTGTTTGGCAACAAAATAGGCAACTTCATCGGCTAAATCGATGCCCATTTGTTTTGCTTTTTTATTAAGAATAGCCACCCTGGTTTCAAATTCAGGCGGATAAATCGGCACCGCCAAACCCATGCTGAAGCGAGATATCAATCGCTCTTCAACACCACCTAACTCTTTGGGGAATACAATCACTGGTGATAATGAGTTGACTGTTTAACTCAACTTACGCATTGAAAGTATGGAAGAATTCTTCTTGAGATCCCTTTTTCTCGGCAAAAAACTGTATATCATCGATAAGCAAAGCATAAAGAGAACGGTAAAAACTTTTAAATTATCCATTGTGCCTTTTTGAATATGTCGAACATATTCAGCGACCAAAGCGCTCCGAGTGGACATAGCAAATCTTTGCATTTTTTATTGTTGGCAACAATCTGGTTGCCCGTGGCTTGCATTAAATGGGTTTTACCAAGGCCAACACCCCATTAGAAAAGCGGATTGTAATCATTAGTGCCTGGATTTTCACTGATCTGTAGTGCAGCAGCACGGGCGATTGATTTGATTTACCCTCAACATGGTTATCGAAAGTAAATGCTTTGTTAAGATTATTAAGGCGTTGATCTATGTTATAAGCACTTGAAATTGTTATATTTTTTGTGTTTTATTGGCTGCCCTGCCACCAACCTCAAATCAACCATAATACTTTGGTTGGTCAACATGGAAACCAATTCAATAATGCGTTGGAATGGTTTTTAATGACCTGATCTTTGACAAATTTATTTGGCGCCAGCAACATTCAAAGTGTTGTTGTGCTGTTGGGAATGCAGCGGCTTAATCCAGGTGTTAAATCATCAGCGTCGAGTTCACTTTTTAAAGTGTCAAGACATTTATCCCATAAGCGCTCATCGGTTGTTTTTTTCAGGTCCATTGGTAAGTAAAAGCAGTTAATTTTTACTGGCTGTATTAGGAAAAATTCATAGTTAAAATTCTTGTAAAAAAAACACTATATATTGTGTTTTTGCGTGGATTTTTATGGCGCTGTTAATAAAGTCATAAAACCGATTGACAAAACTTGCAAAAACCAATAGTTTTGCCAGTCTTTTTGACTCAAGCAAAGCGGCAACGCAACAAACGATTAGGATCAGGTGATGAAAAGAACATTTCAACCAAGCGTCATTAAACGAAAACGGTCACATGGCTTTCGTGCGCGAATGAAAACCAGAGGCGGCCGGGCAGTGATTAATGCACGACGCGCAAAAGGGCGCGCGCGTTTTTCGGCGTAAAGGCAATAAAACTCCCCAAAGGAATTGAACAAAGCCCGCCGTTATGGCTTCGATAAATCAAAAAGGCTAGCCAATTCGAAGCAGTACAGCAACGTACTGCGCAAGGGAAAAAACACAGCGCAACCTTTATTTGTAATGGTTTCATTACCAAATTTGGAGGAAAAAAAGGGCGTTTAGGAATTACCGTATCGAAAAAGGTTTCCAAAAAAGCAGTTGAACGAAACAGGCTAAAGCGCCTCATCAGGGAAACATTTCGTCATTGCCATGCGCAACTGCTAAACCTTGATTTTGTTGTAATTGCGAGAGTAAAATGTAACGAAAGCAGACAACCAAACTATTAGACAAACGTTGACTAAAAATGTGGGCAAAACAGACCAGCAACTAAACTATGCAATTAGAAATTCGTAAAATAATCTTAATTGGCTTGCTTGCGTTTATTAGCATTACCTTATTCCAACAGTGGACCATTTTCCAGCAAGAGCAACAAGCGGCCCAATCACCACAGGTTGCGGAAAATGGTCAACCCATTGATGAGGAAATTCCACTTACGCCTGAGCAATCTGCGAATGTTGATACCACGGATATCGCCCGATTTCCGCAATCAGATAATGATACGGGTCTGGAAGGGGAAAAAGTAAAAATAAGAACAGATCTAATCATCGCCGAAATTGATTTTTAACGGCGGTGATATTACACGATTAGACTTAATCAAGCATCCTGTAAGCGTTGATTCACCCGATCAGCCTTTCCAATTATTAAAACTGGCAGCAGCGATATTTTTATTGCTCAGACAGGTTTAATTGGTAAACAGGATAGACAATATCCAAACCACAAAACAAACATTCCAGGCTGATCAAACCGAGTATGAATTAAAGCCGGGTGAAAATGAGTTGAAGGTGTTAAACTCAAATGGACGGCGCCGGACAAGGTTGTTTATCAGAAAATTTTCACGTTCTATCGGGACAGCTACAACGTTGACGTTAGTTTTGAAGTTCAAAATAAATCAGCAACAGATTGGCAAGGCTTTTTATATGCACAGTTTCAGCGCTCAAATGTACAGACGGAATCGTTTGGATTTTTTGGCACGCCGACTTATAAGGGCGGGGTGATTTATGAACCCAATGAGAAATACCAGAAAATTGATTTTGGCGAGATAGAAAACAATGAACTCAACCTGGTTACCGACACAGGCTGGGTGGGGATGATCCAGCATTATTTTGTCGGTGCCTGGCTACCAGAGCAACAAGGCCTTATCAGTTTTACGGTAAGAGCATTAATCGCGGCGGCCAGCCTTTATATAACATTGGTTATAAAACCACGACGCCGCTTTCCGTGAAAAGTCAGGGACAGGGCGAGCTGAGGACAAAAACTTATATTGGCACGAAAAGAACATACTCGTTTGAGCGCACAGGGTGTCGACGGGCTTATATTGACTGTTGATTACGGCTGGTTGACGATTATCGCATCACCACTTTTCGACGTCATGCGCTGGATTTATAAATATGTGCAAAACTGGGGTTGGACGATTGTTATTGTCACTATCTTGTTGAAACTTTTATTTTTCCCACTGTCCGCTGCCAGCTATAATCGATGGCTAAAATGAAAAAATTTCGCCACGCCTGATGACATTGCGTGAGCGCTTTGGTGACGACCGTCAAAAGCTCAACGCGGAAATGATGAAGCTGTATAAGCAGGAAAAAATCAATCCGATGGGAGGATGTTTACCGATTCTAATCCAGATTCCGGTGTTTATCGCTTTGTATTGGGTATTGCTTGAGAGCGTGGAGTTGCGCCAGGCGCCGTTATCGCCTGGATTAAGACCTGTCATTAAAAGATCCGTTTTATGTGTTGCCGGTGTTATAACGGTGCCAGCATGTTTGTCATGCAAAACTGAATCCGGCACCTGTTGATCCGATTCAGCAACGCGTGATGCAAGCGCTGCCCATCGTTTTTACATTTTTATTCCTCTGGTTCCAGCTGGCCTTGTGCTTTATTGGTTGGTTAATAACTTGTTATCAATGGCACAGCAGTGGTACATCACTAAAAAGTACGCCTGATTAAAAGCGTCTTGCACATGAGTGATGAAGTCAGACAACGACACAATAGCCGCAATAGCCACAGCATCGGGGCGCGGTGGGCATTGGCATTGTTCGTGTTTCCGGCTGTCTTAGTGAACACATAGCCAACCAGCTATGCGGTAAAGTACCACCACCGCGAATTGCCGAATTCGCTTTCGTTTAAGATCGACAGGGCAGACACCTTGATCAGGGTTTGATGTTGTATTTTCCAGCACCAAATTCGTTTACCGGCGGAATCAACAATCGAAATTCACGCTCACGGCGGCATGATCGTTTTAGATCAAATCTTAGCCCGTATTATTGAACTTGGCGCGCGAATGGCACAGCCTGGTGAATTTTCCCAGCGCGCATTTTTAAATGACAAATTGACTTAACCCAGGCAGAAGCAATTGCTGACTTGATCGATGCCTCGAGTCAAAAAGCAGCGCGGGGCAGCGGTTAGATCATTAGAAGGGCAGTTTTCCAGCAAGATTAATTTGTTGTCAGCAGAATTAATTTGAATTGCGTATGTATGTCGAGTGGGGCGATTGATTTTCCAGAGGAGGAAATCGATTTTATAAAGCGAAGGCAGGGTGCTTGAAAAACACACAAAGGCTGCTTCAACAAGTTGATCAGTTGCTGGATACGGCCGCGCAAGGGAGGCTATTAAGCGATGGCATGACCGTGGTTATTGCAGGCAAACCCAATCCGGTAAATCAAGTTTATTAAATGCACTGGCTCAAAGTGATAGCGCAATTGTCACTGATATTCCAGGAACAACCGCGATATTTTAAAAGAAACGATTAATATCGACGGTTTGCCTATCAATATTGTTGATACAGCCGGATATAAGAAAAAGCGATGATCCTGTTGAACAGGAGGGCATTCGACGGGCAAAACTCCACATAGAACATGCGGATTGTATTTTACAGATTATCGATTTAACTGATGAACAAAACACATTAGAGGATAAGTATTTCGAAGACGTAAAGGCCAGTATTATCTATATTTACAATAAAATTGATTTGCTTGTGGTGCCGCGAAAGTGGAGAGGAAAATAGTCTGACGAAAATATATCTGTCAGCGAAAACCGAAACTGGAATTGATTTATTGCGCAATAAGCTTAAGGAAGTGGTAGAATTATGACAGAAATGCTGAAGGTCTTTTTATAGCCAGACGCAGACATTTACAAGCACTTGAGCGTGCAAAAGAAAATATTGCCAACGGTTTGCAAGCAATTAAAAACACTAAAGCAGGGGAGCTACTGGCCGAAGATCTGCTACACGCACAGAATGCGCTCAATGAAATAACCGGTGAATTTTCAAGCGATGATCTGCTCGGGAAAAATCTTTTCAACGTTTTGTATTGGAAAATAAAGAGGAAAAAATATGTATCTAGCCATGAATCGTTTTCAGGTCAATGAATCAGAGGAAAAGCCTTTGTTGATATCTGGAAAAACCGTGAGTCCTATCTGACCAGGTACCAGGTTTTAAATCGTTTCACTTATTGAGAGGATCGCAGGAAAATGGTGTGGTTTTATATGCATCTCATTCTGTTTGGCAGGATGAAGAATCATTTATTGCTTGGACCAAATCAGAATCATTTCGCAAAGCCCATGCCAATGCCGGCCAAACGCCGGTAGAAATTATAATGGACCACCAAAACTCGAATTATTCGAGGCGGTAGTTTAAAGCACAAATCAGATGACATCACGGAAAATAACAATCCCTTTTCTTTATTTGACCAATTAAAACAGTACTCAACGATTGTTGCCGATACTGGCGACATTGAGGCGATTAAAAAATTCAAACCCCAAGATGCGACCACCAATCCCTCTTTGTTATTGAAAGCAGCTGCTTTGCCGCAGTATCAACATTTTCTGGACAATGCAAAATCTATCGCTTTCAAAAGCCAGGTGATGATCAGCAATTAAATCTGGCTGTTGATCAACTGGCGGTTGATGTCGGCAAGGAAAATTCTCGATATTATTCCCGGTCGCGTTTCAACGGAAATTGATGCACGCTTGTCATTTGTTTAGTGAAGCAACCATCAAAAGGGCGCAGCATATGATCGCGCTATATGATCAAAAGGGGGATTGATAAAGAGCGAATCCTTATTAAAGTGGCGTCAACCTGGGAGGGAATCAAAGCTGCCGAACAACTGGAAAAGCAGGGTATTCACTGCAACCTGACGCTTTTGTTTGGCTTACCGCAAGCCATCGCTTGTGCAGATGCTGGTGTGACCTTGATTTCGCCGTTTGTTGGCCGTGTGCTCGACTGGTACAAAAACACCACAGGAAAACAATACACAGCACAAACCGATCCGGGTGTGATTTCAGTGCAACAAATTTATAACTACTATAAATCCAATGGTTATAACACAATTATTCTCGGCGCCCGTTTCAGAAATATCGGCGAGATCTGTGAGCTGGCTGGCTGTGATTTATTAACCATCTCCCCCGATTTAATGCAAGAGCTAAGCGATACACAAAGGGGAATTACCACTAAAACTCAAACCCAGACAATGTTGAGCCTTCGCCAGCAACGCCGCTGACAGAAAAAGCATTTCGTTGGCAGCTCAATGAAGATCCGATGGTGACTGAAAAACTGGCTGAAGGAATTCGTTCGTTCACCTGCGATCTGAACAAACTGAAAATACAGATAGCGACCTGTTCACCAGAAAAGTAAAACCGGAATAACCATGAAAAACATCATAGCCTCATTGTTATTGATTGTTTGCACAGCTAGCGTGGTTGCTGAAGACAGCGTGCCGGGTTTTATAGAAAAAGGAAAAAACGTATATAGGTGCAATCGCAATGGCAGGAGAATTTACATTTAAAGTGTTGGACATTGACCCAAATGCCGGCTGGATATTAGTTGAAGCTAGCCAACTGTATTTGGTGATGAGAAGAGAGGTTGGCTTAACGTAAATCAACTCACTGCAATGCGAGAATATCAAGACTAAAGCGACGTTTTCCAACTACCAAGCAAGGAGTTGATGATAAATAACTCACACAAACCCTTTTTGGTATGTCTTGTTCCTGTTGTTTTCGTATTGCTTTGGTCGGCAGGTTATAGTGTGGCCAAAGTAGGGCTGCAATATGCAGAACAATGACATTATTGGTTTGGCGATTTTTTTAGTCATCATTTTACTGCTGCCATTTTATTTAGTTTTAAGGCCACCGTTGCCTAAACGACTTGTAGATTGGACGCATGTGGCCATAGTGGGAATCCTGGTGCAAGCGGTCTATTTTGGTATGAGTTGGTTTGCACTTTCCAAAGGTGTTTCAGCGGGCGTTGTCGCAATCCTTATGTCATTACAACCGATATTAGTTGCAATT
Organism: Conus ventricosus; assembly: GCA_018398815.1. Lineage (NCBI taxonomy): Eukaryota > Metazoa > Mollusca > Gastropoda > Neogastropoda > Conidae > Conus > Conus ventricosus. Next base: position 32,006 of record JAFLJL010001272.1, on the reverse strand, counting down.
TTGGCACCTAAACTAATTAACGAATCTGTTAGCTGGCTGCGTTGGGCGGGCTTGATCCTGGGGTTGACTGGAGTAATTATTGTTATTGTAGGGCGATCCAGTATCCAGCCGCCGACCCTGGTTGGTATCGGGTTTGGTTTATTAGGATTATTTGGAATAACGTCTGGTGTTTTATATGAAAAAACGCTTTGGTGTGAATTACCACCCGGTTGTTTCAAATCTAATACAATTTAGCGCGGGGTTATGGATTGTTTTTCCTGTTGCATACCATTTAGAAACGATGCAGGTGCAATGGAATGGTGAGCTTGTGGCGCATTAGCATACCTTGTGATTGGTAATTCAATTTTTAGCCATGAGCCTGTTATTAGAAATGATTCGCTTAGGCGAAGTGTCACGCGTCTCAGCATTGATGTTTTTGGTGCCACCGTTAGCGGCCGTTTTCGGTTGGATGTTGTTAGGCGAAAAAATGCCGCCCGTTGCATGGTTAGGCATGGCCATTGCAGCCATAGGCGTAATCCTCGCCACTAAAGAAAATCAAGTTCCGGAACATAAATGACCAAACGGTAAGTTAGACTCAACGAGTCTGAAATACAAAGTTGTGATTCGTTCAGTAATCTTTAGTTTCACACACCACCTGATAGGGATGGGATTTAATCTTCATAATTCATTAAAACGATTAATATATCTGGGCCTAACGGGCCGTATAATTGACTGTTAGCTACAAACAACCATGGAAAAATTAATTGTCTGGTTTTTCAAAAGGAACCGCCTACATCAATGGCAGTATAGTGCCAATTTCAGAAGCGAAAATTTCGATTCTCGATTGGGGATTTCTCCATTCTGATGCTACCTATGATGTTGTCCATGTTTGGGATGGCAAATTCTTTCGGCTCGATGATCATCTGGAACGGTTCTTTAACGGGATGGGTGAACTACGTATGTCTATTCCTTATAACCGAGAAAAGTCGGCCAGATATTGATGATTGTGTTAAAGCCAGTGGGTTACGTGAGGCATATGTGGAAATGATCACAACGCGTGGTTTGCCAAGGCCGGGTTCCCGAGACCCAAGGACATGTACTAATCAGTTTTTTGCGTTTGCAATTCCATTTGTTTGGATTACGAAGCCACAAATCGGACTACATCTGGTTGTGAGTAATAAGCAACGTATTCCAGCTGAATCAGTTGATCCAGTCGTTAAAAATTATCATTGGCTAGATTTAGTGATGGGGCAATTTGAAGCCTACGACCGAGGTGGAGAAACAGCTGCTGTGATTGACGAACAGGGAAACATAAAAGAGGGACCGGGGTTTAATATATTTGCGATAAAAGATTCAATATAAGAACTCGACAGTGGAGTACTTAAAGGAATCACTCGTAAAACCGCAATTAGAATTAGCAACAGAAAAACGGCTATTAGCGTTATTCAAGACCATTTGAGTTCTGAATTTGCTCGTTGTGCGGATGAATTGTTTGCAACAAGCACGGCCGGCGGCATCATGCCAATTACAATTATCGACGGTCATACAATCGGCAATGGTGCAACGGGTCCAATTACACAAATGTTCCAAGATGCCTACTGGGCACGTCATGATAATCCTTATATACATCGGTGATTGACTATTAAGTCACAGAACCAATTTAGAATGCATAAACATCTAACATGCACATGATATCGGAGACAAGATGCATCAGATTTCCGCACAACGTCACAAAATTCACCGGGCTGTAAACTATGTGACTGAAAATTTTGCGCAGCGACTTGATCTGAATGTGCTTGCGGATGTTGCCTGCCTGTCGAAATTCCATTTTGCTAGGGTGTTTCGCGATCACTGCGGCGAAACACCTCACGAATACTTATCCAGAATCCGACTCGAACTGGTGGCCAGAAGTCTTAACTATATTGAAAATAAATCGATTACTGATATTGCGCTTGATTGGTGGGTTTCTAACCCCCAAAATTATCCAGATATTCAGGCTGAAGTTCGGAACCTCTCCGCGTAGTTTTCGCAAAAAATTCGTCTAATACCACGAGAGTTCGCTCGCTGCCTGGATCTAGATCAATTCTAATGGATGATCTGGATGTTCAGATAGTTACACGGCCTGACTGCCGCGTCGGTTATATTCGTCACCTCGGTCCTTACGGCAGTTGTGACGGTCGCATTCCGGCTAAATATTCAGCCCTTCAGGCATGGGCCCGAAGAATTGGAATCTGGAACGATACCTCTGCACTTATCGGGCTGTGTCAGATATCTCGATTCTTACGCCGCCAGATCGCTGTCGATATGATATCTGCATTCCGGTTGAATCCGGTATGGTGGAGGATGACATTGTCAGTATTCAAACGATTCCGGGCGGAAGCTACGCCAAATTACGAATAAGCTGCAAAGGTGACGAGATTCTTGGTTACTGGAAGCTGTTAACATCCTATTGTCTTGAGGACAGTAGTGTTACCCACGCCTTAACCCATAGTTACGAATATTATCCAACCACCCGACGAGATCCCTCAAATACGACATTAGATGTTGAACTCTACCTCAAAATACACACCGGTTTGATCTGAGCTTATTCATTTAAATCCGGATTAAAACAGCATGTATGATAGAATCTACAGCCCCCCGGTGGTACGCTCAGCAGAGAATAATTGACGGAGCAGACAATGCTTGCGGGATACTAAAGTAGTTATATTAAATTTCTGATGGGGTTTCCAGGTATTTTTGCGTGATCCCAGTTCTTGTTCTCAACATATCATTTGGTGGATCGCTTTATGTTGAGTCAAACTTTTACCCAAAAGACCGCACATGATGAATTTAAACTGTTCAAAATACATAATTTTTATTTATTTTTACATTATTAGCGAATAGTAGCTGGGCTGTCACTCAAGAAGATGATTTAGTCAATGGGTTTTTGCACCGCCATTTTCTTGACGATGGCTGGCAGGTAGCTGATATAGATTTCGCAAAATTAGACCCAAAAGCCATGGAGCAGTTAAACAGGGAAATTAATTCTGGTGAATTCCGACGTATTCAGGCGGTGTTAGTTGCGCATAAAGAACACTTAGTCTATGAATATTATTGGACGCGGCCGAGTATGAAATAGAAGAATCTATCAAAACTGGGTAGACAATCACCACAATTTAAATTCGTTCAATCACCAAGAGCGTTACTTCCTTACTTTTAGGTGGGCTCTCAAAAGTGATTTGAACAAGCTGTCCAACGGCCAGTTTTGGATTATTTACCTGATCAACAAATTTCAGACCCAAAATCTAAACGTATCAGTCTGGAAAATTGTGCTGACCATGACAGCAGGATTGCTGTGGAATGAGATGGATGTGCCCTTATACTGATTCGCGTAATGACAGTAATATTCAGGAACAATTTTGGGTGACCCCTTTAAATTTATTGTTAGCGCGTCGTCCTGTCCGTGATGAGCCTGGGAGTAGTTGGTTTACAATGGTGGTTTAAACCCTGCTCACCCCCAGCGGTAATTAATTCACTGATCGACAAACCTTTTTTCGATTTTGCCAAGGAAAAATTATTTGATCGCTGAAGATAAAAAACTTTGCCTGGTCGGGGAATGGCCTGATAGTGGTTTAAATCAATGCGGCCGGTGGCCTAAGAATGAATGCACGGGATTTATTAAAATTGGTCGCTGGTGCTTAATAAGGGTCAATGGCAAGGCCCCAAAAAAAAAATTTTTCCCAAATAAATGGGTAGAACTTTCTACCCCCCGCTTGCGGGAGGATCTTAGAACTTGGGGCGCGGACGGTTTATATGGGTATGGTTATCAATGGTGGCATGGTAGGCATGATAGTTTCGATGCTATTACGGCGCTGGGGTTACGGCGGCCAACGGATTTTTGTTCTACCTGAGCAGGATTTAGTGGGGCGTGTATTTGCCGCAAAATTTTGAAAGGGGATTGGCTAAAGCCAGAAGCCATTCTTTTAAAGCATCGTTTCAGCGCAAATCTTTTGAACTTTAAAAGTTTTTGAATGTGAATGATGAACTTAATTCTGCCGATGGGGAAAACGAAGAAGGGGCATGCCAAATCAACTTCAACTATTATTTCAAGGGGAAATTTATAAACTAACAAAACGAATAAACATATAGCAGACAGGATTTTCTATTGGTTTGTTATTTTTTTCTGCTTAGTTTATTAGTAGTTTGGTTTTAAAGGGCAAATTCATGAGTGCACCAGATAGGCATTTGATTAATACAAAGGGGAACGTCAAATTGATTCACTTGGTGTAATCATTAAAAGGCAAAAAACATACTCACTGCCGACATTTCTCTAACAAATTAATATGCGTGTTTCTGTCAAAACGGACAATTGAAAATGATTAGATTCATAATCTAATTCTACAGAAATGGTTGAGTGATCGAGATAAATAGATGTAGATCATAGCCTTAGTTATAGATAAAATCAGACAAAAATATTGTTTAGAACAAATACTCTCTTAACAACATTGAAATATTGCTGGGTTTTGGGTATTCATTACCTGGACCAGCATTTGCTGGTTAACCCTGGCCAGAGCGACAACATCGGGCACACGTGTAGGTTTTTAGGGGAAGGTTTTGGGAAATTCCCATAGGCGATCTAGTTCTTACTTTGATGGCTGTAATTGGAATTTCAGCAATTAATCATGACTTCTGCTCTTCTGTTTTAAATGTTATTAAATATCTCGGCGCAATTTATTTAATCTATTTTGGGGGTGTAAAAGCATTATTGAGAAAACTGAGTTGATTCTTTAAAAAGTGGCACCAAACTCACCCAAAAAAAGCATTTCAACAGGCAGTTTTAGCCGAGTTCTTAATCCTAAGACCGCATTGTTTTTTCTAGCTTTCTTCCACAATTTTTTTAATCACAAAATGGCATGGTCTCTGTTCAATTGATTAATTCTAGGGGTGTATTTGTTATTGCGGGATTACTATCAACTGTGGTTGTTGCAGTTAGCTCAGGTTTAAAATAGGTAATTTATTGAGGCGTAACCCACGCGTTGTACGTTGGGGAAGGAAAGATTGTTGGGTGTATTTATTGTGGCCTTGGATTGCGGCTCGCTTTTACAAGAAAATAAATCATAAGTCCGAGTTGGGCAACAAGTACGCTAAAGGGTAAATTATACTCAACTCGGTCATTTTCGAAGGACTCAAAAATTAGTTATTAAAGCTCGAATGTAGTCATTCAATGAGCTGAAATCTATGTTGCCCATCTGACCGAAACCTAATTTCATTGTTAACTATATTCGTAAACTTGGTTTTGCCACTTCAGTTTATTTGGCTCAAATTAATTTGGTCATAGATTCTTAGATTAATCGATCTTTATTTAAAAATATTTTAAAGCGTCTTGCTTATTTTAAATTTTAGATTCTTGCGTCTAGCACCCCGCAATGCTATTGGTTAGTTTAAACTTTTGTAATCAAAATAAAGTAATTTTGTAAAATTAATTACGTTGACAACGTACTTCTGTTTGATCTAGAGAGATGGTTTTTTTTAAAAGAAACGATAAGGGGCCCACACACGCTCCCTTTATTGAGGAAATCCCTAGCACACAAAGAGGAGGTTTTATATGTTTATTTAAATTCATTTATTCAAATAAAAAAAATTCTTGGCATTTCGATTTCAATTTACTTTGCAGTTGTTTTGATTTGTCATTAGGAGTTAATGTATCGCGGCCCCCCAGAAGCACCGCATCCATGGGACGTTAACTATGAAATTTGGAGGGTGATTTTAGGGGATATTTAAATAAAGCCTAACAAAGTACAGATTCCGGACCATGATCATTGGCTATGATATAAATCAATAGCCAAATCTTCCAGAAGAACAATTTTAACCCGGAAATTGATTGCAGATGCATTTGCATTTTTTTGATGTTTGCAGCGACTTAATTTTATTACAGCCGATTGAAGATGCATGTAAGGATATAAAAAATGATATTGCTAGTGTTACAACAAGCATCGCAACCTTAATTACCCGAAATGGGCGGTGACCAGAATCGCACGATCGCACAGAGCTAAATGTGGGATTCGCTCCTTTGATTTTCGGTTTGCGTCAAACCTGAGGCCACAGACACAACAAACCCAAAACAGACCCGTTTACAATGTGGGGTTGCCACGGTGTTTACACGATAAGCACTGTGGATAAATACTTCGATGAGATGCTGGATTTCATGCAGACTCACCCTAAATGAATTTATTATTCTCAATTTAAGATTAGAAAAAGGGGCATGTATGATAGAAAGTCATTGGCGAATTTAATTAATTCAAATTTTCAGACGGTTATTTACTAGTGGCACTAAAATAACTTTCCCCTTGAAAAACTTATGGTCTGTTGGTAATGAACGATTGCTGGTACTCCCCCCGGATACAAAATTAATCAGCGCTGCCTCAGGCACTGTGCATTATAAGAATAATTTCTCAATCGAAAACTGGCCTAATTCCAGTGATAGGGAAAAATGATTCAGGCGGTCAAACAGAATCTGACTGCACGGGCAGGTGTTAAATGTGATCCGAATGAATGTGATCCAGCGGTGCAAACAAATTATTTGACCTGTCTACCAACTTTACCCGCAGGCAGATGATATTGTTAAAAGTATTGTTACCTATCTTTATACAACCAATTCAACCATAAGAAGCTTGTTTAAATACGTTATGGGACACAGCTAAATTTTTTGATTTAGATGAAGAATTACGAATGAGTTAGGGTTTAACCCTACTTTAGAATATCCGTCGGGCTTGATGATATTTCAGCTATTTGTGTTGACTCGCAGACAACAAAAACTATAACAGGACTATGGGTTAGAGCTTATCGTGACACAATTCAACCTGTCTTTGGACTGGGGAGATCGTTCGGTCCAGCTTTGAGAAAGAATTCAAAATAGTCAGTATTGATTCATTACGACAAAATGGATGGCTTTGTTTTAAGCTTTAGTTGGGCTGTCCGCCATTGATACTACTAAGGGGCATCTCCTCAATCAGGGCACCCAGCTCTTATTATGGTTGGCACGGGTGGCTACAGAGCCTCTCCAGCTAGCCTATTTTCCCCTTTTCCCCAGAGGTGGGTTGGTGAACCAGTTACCGAACGCACAGCGAACCACGCGGGAATTTGCAGATCGATAATGATACGGGCTGGATCTTGCCGGACGTGCACCTGGAACACTCAACCCTCGCCGGGTTTTATAACACCTTCGCTGTAGCGGAAAACCTATGACGTAAATCGGGGGTTGATGAAAGCAGCGACTTATCATAGTGGAAACCCGCACACCGTCATCGCCGGGGGGCAAATTCCCCATACAACAAATAATGGTGTTCCAGCCAAAAGGGTGCCAACGGGAACAGGAACCGTGCATGTGGCACAACTGTCTTCGCTAGGCAATGATTCTGCCAGTGTCACTCCAGGGCCGCTTAATTTTGACAATGCACTTGGAGCACCCGCCGTAGCCATACATGATGATCGACTGTGGCTAGCTTATCCGGAAGACCAAGAAAAACAGCAACACGATTGGGGACTGCGCAGTGCGCCCCCTTGATGTTTATTTATCAATGACCGTTGCAGACCCAGCGGTATTTGATATCGACGTTGCGCTGGATGCTGTGACCATGGGTCTAAAAACCAATAATCCATCTCCAAAATGTCTCTCATCAATAATTTAAAGTTGCATTTCCACAACCCGCGCTGGTCTCGAGTAACTCAGGGCTGAAAATTGTTTGGAAAGATTCAATGCCCCTAATTCCTGCAATTCTTTTAAACCATGTGAGTCTGCCTATATTTCATCTGCACCAGTGCTAGAGGTGCATTTTTAGCAGAGCCAAGGCGGTCCGATTTCCTGGGGGACACTGGAGTTAATGGAACTCAGGTCAATTTAACAAATAAACCAAACTATTGCCGAAATGAAAGTGCGTATGTCTCGCCCGTTTGTAGAAGCGATTAATAATTTATCTGTTTATCGGTTATGAACTCAGGGCGTTTACGGGCTCAAACGGCACGGAAAAGCGCACACTCAAAGTCATTGAGATATTTGGTGATGGGTCATTAACACCAGTTTTTTCACAGGAACTGATCAACTTATTAATGTTGGAGACCAAATTTTAAGCCCCCATCTTGTCCCTCGTGTTTGGGATGAAGATCTTTGGTAGTAATCGATGGAAAAGCAACGCCTATACCCCCACTGCAAGTCCTACACCTACCACTAAAAGCACAAGGCGTGTCATCAGCCCGTCTAAGTCGAATGTGTTTTTGGTTTGAAATACAGGGGCAAGTAGCCCTTGCAACAGCGATTCCTAATCAACCACCGCAGTTTACCAGCGTATCGACCAGTACACCTGATGGTGAAAGCGAAGGTAAAATTGGTATCTGGTTAACGTCAATACACAGACGCTGATAGCAATGACACCATACCTGCAATATAAATTGGGGAGATACTACATCCAGTTCCTTGTCTGGTGTTAATGGTTGTGTGAAGTCAATCATGTCTATGCAGATAACGGAACGTACCCTTTAACTGTTGAAGTTAATGATGGTGAAAAACACAACCACGGATTCGTCAGCCTCTTTTAATATAACGAATCTAGATCCGACAGTTAAACAATGCCCCCTATTAAGGTTGATGAAGGTGAATTAATCTCACGGTTTATCAACAGGCTTTAATGACCCCGGCACATTGGATTCACATACGGCCACCATAGACTGGGGTCCAGGCGCGCCGATAGGTGCCACGGTGATTTCAACGCCCTATGGCCCACCGGGCAATGTGGCAGGTGTTTCTGGAACGGTTAACCTACCTAATCATCGCTATGTTGATGACTTTATCGGCTTGGCAAATCTGTGTGTTTCGATCTTGACTCTGGAATGGGTTGTATCGATATAAACGTCGAAGTTGAAAATGTAGAGCCGGTGATCACCAAAGCAGATTTTTCCAGTACAAACCAAAATGAAGGTGATACAACAACAGTTGATATCGAGTTCATTGATCCTGGAGAAGATACACATACTGTAATTGTTAACTGGGGAGATGGAACCCAGGTGCAAAACAGATCTGGCATTTGGGTCGAGATCAGCCTCATTTAATCATACCTGGGATGATGATAATCCAACAGGAACACCTTCGGATAACTATACGGTTGTGATAACAGTTCGTGATGATGATGGTGGTTAGTGATGATTTGAGTAAGAATATTACTGTCGTGAATGTTGCACCTGCAGTTTCACTCTCCCTAAGCGATATAGAGATAGATGAAAATGATTATGGTGACCCTTGAAGGCACGATATCCGATCCAAGCCATCCCTCTAGTGGTGATAGTTTGAGGTCAATATCGACAGGGGGATGGAAGCGCGTCTTCCACATTCAATACGGGCGGGTTTCCTGGTAATCGAGAATTTATGGATGCTCACCAATATCTCGATAATGGTATTTTCATGATAAGTGTAACTGTCACCGATGATGATGGTGGTATTACGACTGAAACCATAACTGCCACGGTATTAAATGTTGCACCGGCAGCGGATGCTGGGGCTGACCAAACGGTTTACCGTAATGAATTGGTACAACTAAGCGGTAGTTGGACTGATCCAGCAACTGGTACACGACGAACCCTATCAGTGGCGTTGGGACATGGTAAACAACATGGTGTCAGTTCAAGCGGAATATGCCGATCAACCCGTCCTACAGCAAACTAGTTTTTCTGACCCGGGATTTATACTTTGACGTTTGAGGTCACAGACAAAGATAGTGGCACGGGCAGCGATACTGTAGACATTGAAGTTTTAAATCGTGACCTGTCTGTAGTGAAGCAGTGGCAGATACACTTGAGTTATGGCCGCCGGAACAATCAATTTCACACCATTCAGGTACTTGGGGTAACTGATCCGGAAGATGATCCTATAGAAATTACCATTGATAGCGTTTTGCAAGATGAACCTGTGCCTCCTAAAGCTCCTGATGCATTAGGTGTTGGTACTGATTCCGCGCAAGTAAGGGCACAACGTAATGGTAAAGGTGATGGACGTTTTTATCATATTAACTTTACTGCCAAAGACAGCTTTGAAGGTAGTTGCAGTGGTGAAGTAATTGTCAGCGTGCCATTCAGTCAAGGCCCACCTCATATTGCAGTGAATGATGGTCCGCTCTATGATTCAACAGGAAATTAAAATCTATGGATTGCTTGTTAGTTTTTTCGATCTGTTAAACGATTATCCAGGTGTGCCAGTTTCAAAATTAGTTACTGGCGCACCAACTAACAATTACAGAGTAAATCGTTTTCAATGTCCGCTTAGCACTGCTAGTACAACAAACAAGATCTAGCTCAATGGTCCGAGTTGGGCAACTTTTAACCCATTGCGAAGTCTTGTACCGATTGAGAAATTCTGAAAGGGCCAAACATACTCGAAGCGGACAATTGAAAATGATTAGATTCACAATCTAACCTTCAGTAATGGTTGAGTGATCGAGATAAATAGATGTAAGAACATAGCTCTAGTTTATACATAAAATCAGACAAAATATGATAGATAAACTACTCTCTTAACATACATTGCAATATTGCTAGGTTTTGTATTCAACCTGGACCAGCAGTGCTGTTAACCCTGGCCAGAGCGACAACATCGGCACACGTGTAGGTTTAGCGACAGGTATTGGAATTGCCATAGGCGATCTAGTTCATACATTGATGGCTGTAATTGGAATTTCAGCAATAATCATGACTTCTGCTCTTCTGTTTAATGTTATTAAATATCTCGGCGCAATTTATTTAATCTATTTAGGTGTAAAAGCATTTATTGAGAAAACTGAGTTTGATTCTTTAAAAAGTGGCACCAAACTCACCCCAAAAAAAGCATTCAACAGGCAGTTTTAGCCGAAGTTCTTAATCCTAAGACCGCATTGTTTTTTCTAGCCTTTCTTCCACAATTTGTTAATCCACAAAAGGCATGGTCTCTGTTCAATTGATAATTCTAGGGGTGCTATTTGTTATTGCGGGATTACTATCAACTGTGGTTGTTGCAGTTAGCTCAGGTAAAGTAGGTAATTTATTGAGGCGTAACCCACGCGTTGTACTTGGCAAGGAAAGATGTTGGGTGTATTTATTGTGGCCTTGGGTTGCGGCTCACTGTACAAGAAAAATAACTCATAGTCCGAGTTGGGCAACAAGTAATGGGTAAGTTATACTCAACTGGGACATTTCTTACAAATAACGATAGCAAGAATATTTCAAAGTGGTCAGCTTTATTGGGTATCAGTGCAAAGTAAAATTAAATTTTTATTCAATTGGGATGCACTATGTGCCTCTTCTAGTAACCAATTTCGAAAAGCTAAAATCTTGGGTTTTCTTGGCGTGCTTTTTGCAGTTAACAGATAATATGAGAATGAGAGCGGTGTACTAAGGTCAGGATCAAATGGGCGGACTAAACGACCAGAGTCGAGTTCATCGGTTACCAGCATATCACCAACTAGAGCCACACCCTGACCATCAATCGCAGCCTCTACTGCCATATTTTCCATACTAAAGTGTGGACCACGTGTGGGGTCTATATTGTGTAAACACAGCTGCAGTAACCACATGCGCCAACTCGCCTCAGCATCTTTCCAATCAATATGCAGCAGAGTATGGTTACATAGATCAGTAGGCTTTAGTAAAGGGTGTTTGCAATTTAAAAGAGCCGGACTGCACACCGGTGTGTTAACTTGGTCGAACAGATAATCAATTTGGAAACCTTTGTAGCCACCTGGCCATATCGTATCGCAACATCAGCGTTTTCGCGTTCTAAGGTCAGTCAGGCGGTCCTGTTTCCGTCTATACGTATTTCCAATATTGGATCTGACGGCGGTAGCGTCAGTCGGGGGCCCTAGCCACCATAGGCACCGAACGAAGGACTGCCACTGACGGTCAACATATCATATATCAGAGTGGATAACGCATTCTTTCAAACGCCCTGTGCTAGTTGTCAAAACCTTGAGTAAACTACGGAGGGCTGCTTGTCCGCTTTCAGTTAAACCAATGCTCTAGTTAAACGATGAAAAAGTGTCCACCTCTTACCTTCAATAGCTTAATCTGGCGACTTACTGCGCCCCTGCGTGACGGTTAGGTTCGTTGCAGCTTTGGGGTAAAAATAATGGCGGCCTGCCTTTCAAATGCCCTGAGAGCGTTCAAGGTGGAAGTTGTCGAGCACATAATATATGCACAAAAATTTCTAATGTAATAGGTTGAAATATAGTCATTTGTTCAAGAATAGAGTTATAAATAATATACGTCACAAGGTTAAGACTAAATCATCTTATCTTGTAGTGCGAGGATGTAATTTTCAAAATTAAATCACATAAATCTAATTCATAAACGTAGTAGTATGGCTAAACAATTTAAATCGCAATATATACACGGGTGCATTCTTGTTGTCATTGCTGCAATAACATACAGCACGGCGGATTATCACCAAGGGCGTAGAAGCCGGTTCTTGGAAGTATTATTTTTTTTGGCGTGGCCTTTTTGCTGCTGTTTTTACAATGATCGGGATAATATATAAAGGAGCGTTCAGGCAAAATATTTTTAAAAAACATGGGTTAAAACGGATGGCAGTGGACTAATTGGAGCTAGTGAACGGCGGCTTTTATTCTCATTTAAACTTACTTCCATTGCCAATGTTATTCACTGATTCTATGCAATTCTCCAACTCATTGCAGCATTACTAGCTTGGTATTTTATTGGCGAAAAAACCATCATTAAAAACGATATAGGGAGTGTTTTGTGGCATTGTTAGGGTGTCAATAATAGTGTCAGGCTCACTTGGACAGATAACCTCACGGTGACTTGACGTTGCTTTATGGATGACTATTGCCCATGGCAACTATATGGTCATTTATATCAAAATATCCGGCACACCGGTCTGGCCAGCGGTAAGTGCAATCAGTATTTTTTACTGCCCTTAGGAGTGGTATTTGGTAATCCCTGAATATTTAAACTTAAGGAATCTATATACTTGCAGCTTTGGATTATTGTTTGCCTTTGCTCTGTCACCTGGGGCGGAAGGTGCCCCGCTAAGCGGATTCCATCTGGGCAGACTGCCTTTATAAAGTATCTAGAAACTCCACTTGCTCCTATTTTTTCGCATTTCATGCTATTCGCGAAATACCAAACTTTGGCGACTTTCATTGTGGCTCTGTAGTCTCATTTCGTTCTTTTTTCTCATAAAAAATTTCAATAACTACCCTGGAATAACTACGTAATATTTTATACATGAATATGGGTATGGAGACTTTATTCGTTATCAAGCGTTGGTGAGGAAACGCTTACAGCGTTACACAGCTATCGTAATGTCAGGCTACAGTGAAATCAAATACAAACAGTAAGGTACAATGGCACTTTTGGCAAATCATCGCGTCGCGTGATCTGAAGTTCCGTTTTGCTGGATTATTGTTCGTAGAATTCTACGTAAAGAATTAAAGAAAGTAGTATTCAGTCCATGAGAGCTTTGATTGCTGTTCATCTACTATCATCACTCCAATACATTCTTGAGTTAGAGAATTCATTAAACTGATTTCGCTTTGCCTACATCAGTACACGTATCTAACGGATACTCCTGAAGGTTATAAAAATTAACGGCGAGGCTACAGATTCGAATAGTTGACTCGCCTTGCATATCGACGGGTCAATCATCCAGATCAAAAGAGTGTAAAAAATCAAATGACAAATAAAGAACATGTAAAACCTCATGCAATTTATGGTTATGGTGTAAAACGAACGCAATCTAGACAAAATTTGAATTATTGCAGGCCGTGCAGAGGTTGCCCAGGATGTTTTTTTTGATTTATTCAAGATAAAAATAATATCATGAGTATCAGATTTTGCGGCGAAATAGCTGAGCAGACCGGTTGTCCAGTTTTCGGGTTTTTGGGAGATGATACCATAATATTCGTGTTCAACGCGGCTGGCGTTACAGAACACTAACTCAATTGGGCCGTATAAAGGGGGATTCGTTTCCATCGTGAGTAAACGAAAGCATTCTCATTCCTTGCCCTTCGAAAGACGTTTACAAACAGTCTGCACTGATTACCGATGGGGTGGTAAAGGCGGCCAAATTTTCAATCCAAAAGGTAAGTCTGATCATGAAGTCATGCGATTTTGCCAATCTTTTCAGGACCGAGCTTTATCGCCACTTGGCCCAGAACACGGATGTGGCCGGCCGTGATATTGGAGTAGGGGCAACGTGAAATCCGGCTATAATGTTTGTCATATAAACAATTTCGAACAGGTTTAGCGGAGTAACTGACCGGCAAGGCTCTTGAATATGGCGGAGTCCTAATCCGTACTGAAGCGACTGGATACGGAGCCGTGTATTTTTTGCAAAAATATGCTTGAGAGAATTTGGGCAGTTCGATAGAAGAAAAATCTTGTATATCGGGTTCGGAAAACGTAGCTACTCATGCAGTCGAAAAGATTAACCATCTAGGTGGCAAGTTATCCACACTATCCGGGATCTGGAGGTTTATCTATGACCAATGGAATAAATGAGGAACAACTGAATTGGGTCAACGAGCACAAACCCGACACCGTGGTCGGATTGCCAGACTACATAAGGTGTTTAAGCGTGCCCAATACCACCAAGGTTTCGGCCATGTCGGTCAAATGCACCCAGCCTTGCCCTGTGCAACACAGCACGAGCTTAATTTAGAAGAGGCGAAAGCGTTGATAAAAAAATGGCTGTATCGGTGTACTGAAGGTGCAAATATGCCAACTACATTAGATGGTGCACACCATTCAAAGATGCAAAAATTCTCTTGCTCCCGGTAAAGCACTAATGCTGGTGGTGTAAGCCGTTTTTCCGGATAGAGATGAGTCAAAATTCGTTACGAAGTCATGACAGAGGAAGAGTTGCAGCAACAATTGATTGACATCATGACGAATTCATGATCGTTGTTAGAGTACGGTGGTAAAATGCTGGGTAGTAAACAACTTGATTACGGGCGTGGCGCTAATATAGCGGTTTCAAAAAAGTACTGACGCAATGTTGGCCTATGATTTGTGTGAGTTTTAAATTTTAGTCAACTATTATAGTACGGAAGCGGAGCCAACAATCCGAACCAATTTTAGTATTCCTGCGCAAAACCCAAAATAACTATATGCGTCCATTGAGCTGATTTTGTATCAAGTTTATATTTTTTTTTTTTTTTATATTTACAACCTTATCTATTGCAGTCGAGCAAGTCCGAAAATCGCTCTCCATGGACTGGAGTGATTTTTTCATTTCCTTCTGAAAAGTTTTCATTACCAGTTTGGGTTCCTGCCTAATAAGTAGAACGTAACACGACATAGGATTATCAAAATTCCGATTATTCTCTAAGCCGACATTGATCACTATACTGAAATTGTACCTATCATGTAGTCGATAGCACTACCAACAAGCTCTACTTCCCGATCTCCAACACTTCGACATTCTAGCGTTCCAGAGCCTGTTTAGAGATATGACGGGCTTGTAAAACCGTTTTATAATTTAAATTATTTTCCCCAAAATGGGGCTAGCAAACAGTGAGCCGAGCCGTACACCGATCTTCGGGAATGCCAAAAGCGGCGCCGAATATCGAATACAAAATCAAACTCGTCAGCTAAGCTACTGAGGTTGCTATTCTCCCTCTACTGCCAAGTGCAAGCGGAATTTTGATGCATCAGGAACTAAACCCGCAACTTTGTCCATTTGTCAAAAACACAACTAGATCAAATTGGTTCCTTCTGAATAATATCCTTTCCAAACAGACCCAGCCGCTCGATTTAATGGTGCAGAGAATACCTCATTCATTCCAACGAACGGTACTACAGATATTGCCGGAAATGACATCCGAAAGACGATAATCCCTAATTCTAGAAAACTCTAAGATACGGATTGTCGGGTTTCAAAAAGATATCTCATTTTTCTTTACCAATGCAGGTGTTTGAAAACAAACCTGAGCCCGCTGCAAGAGGTGCATGCCCGCATAGCGCAACTTCTGCAGTCGGAGACCATACAACGATTTCCCAATACCTATCAACTGGAACAATAAATGCCGTCTCTGCAAATTATTTTCTGCAGCTATGATTGAATAAAGCATCGACAGGCCATGTGGATAGTGGGGGGACAACAGCTGCAGGGTTACCTTCGAAATGCTATCAGCAAAAAGCATCTATTTGATAAATATTTCGTCATGTCTGTGTTTTTTAAGTTCTAAAAGACTTTTAATCTTATAAAGATTACTGTGCCTCTTAATAGACCAGTGATTGACCAAACAAACATCCCAAATTGTTAATATCGAAAATTGACAATGACTGTAAACGGGCAACAAGTGGCTTTGAGAATTGTGAACAATTTTCTCATTGGAAAAACCAGGTCATTAGTCCGCTGAATGACTCGTTCAGCCTTTCGTTAGTTTACTATACATGTTGTCAGCATGAAGAAACGACAAATTTAATCTTAAACCCCAGTTCCCACTGGCTAGAATTATAATTAAGTCACCAATATTCTAATACGTTGAATAATAAACAACGTAGAGAAATACTTTGAAATATTTTTTCAAGTCATGATTCAGCGAATTGAACGACATCTGCATAAAAACTTAAAGTTCAGAGGCCCGTTATTTGAGGTAATACGCTAAAGAATATATTAAAGTCTTTCCAAAAGCCCGTGCAAAGGTGTGATTATGGTGTTGTTGAGTCAATCGTTGAGAAAGATAATAAATACATATGTACTATACATTCCCACAAAGTGGATTAGAAAAGTTCCTATTGGGAAGCAATCATTCCAATTTATTGTGAAAAAGTAACGAGTATTGAATTTAATTATGTGAGTCGAGTTTATTTTAATGAAGTGTTATTTAAGTTCCATATAACAATACTCATATTCGAACCCTGCCGGATAAAGTCACAACCAATATCAAGGCTTTTGAATACAGTCAATCTGATGATGATTTGCCAAAGATTCAGGGTAAAGTGACGTTGCTTCGGGGTTAGGTTAAGCGCCATTGCAACCGCCGTAACTGGTTTTCCGGCGCGGCTGCCATCAATAAGCGAAACAGCGCATAGCTCTATGGTAAACGCAGAAGTTAGTGATAGCAATAAAAAATACCCTGAGGTTCCGAATATCTCATCGCGTAAACCACCGAGTAGGGACCTAAGCGTCATAACCCTCCGCTAGTATTAAAACCAAGTGCCACTAGCACCACAATTTGTTCGGGTTTTTAAGTATCATTCATATGCCCCACCCGCCAACAAAGCGAGAAAAAATGGGTAAAATCCAATCCAACCCAGCACAGCTACCAAACCACATAGTAAAAGAAATTTGGTCGGCTGGATTGTCCAAGACCCGATAGCAAACAGGCAACCTGGAATCGTTAAGGCCTGCGCACCTACAATGACGAGGCCCGTCCTACTGTCGGATATCTGCCCATAGGGTACTGAAACAACATACCCCCCAGCGTCCATTACATCCATCAGTATCCCAATCGAACCACTACTTAGTCCGATGGCGTTTACCAAAATGGCCAAGTGACACATAAAGTGTTTTTTTGGCAGATGCTCATTGATAAAGCTGGGCCAGTCCAATCCCATGGTGAAAGCCGGAACAAGCTCCCCAGGCTAATTCTTTCTGGCAACTTCATAAGGTGGGTAGCACTGCTCGTGACAGCATTGGTACAATGAAAGAAATTAGTATTGAAACTTACAATAAATAGTAAAATCCCTCGGGGCTGAGAGATATTTAGAAACATTTGACCAATAGTTTACCGCCACTGGTTTGCCAATAAAATAAATTGACAACAACTACCTCGTGTCTTGTTGGCGCATTTCCATCACCACTCTCTGCAACATATACAAATCCCGAAAAGCAAAACCCCCCTGAAAACGGCGGCAGATTAACCCCAACTCCAGGGGTCAAAAGTGACCAGGTGGACCAAGTGAACCGCCACTCGCAGCCGAGGCGGAGCCGCGAACGTGCGGAATATGCCGACGTTCATAATTACCCTCGGAGGCAATTAAACACCCAGCAGTGACCCAACTGGAGAGCAAGATGCATTAGTCCCAAGCGTGGAATTATCAAACCCGAGGCTGGCAACCGCGTAGAGGAAGCAGGTGCGACAGGCCGTTACTGATCCATGAGAAAATCAGTCCTATGAAAAGCGGCCACGAAGCCCGAAATTGCAGCCACAATGTCAATCAGCCTTGTTACTCTAATAATAACTATATAGAGGCTTATGCTGCCACCGTGTTGTTTAGTAGCTCACAAGCATCTAAGGAACGGCTGCATTGTACTCCGAACCCAAGATTTGAGCCAATCAGTATCGGGGCCGGTTTGGCAACAAGTGAGCATAGGCAATTAAAAATACTCGTTGCTGACTTTCGTCAATAATATTTATACCAAACTTCTCAAAGCGACAAAAAGTGCCTACTCACAAAGCATACCTATTCAAGAGCTCGCAACCATTATCGAAAATCAAATCATTAGTTGAAAAAAATCTACACAAAAGCGGAGAAACTCATGGCTCTGCGGTGAAAAAACTTTTTTTTCAACATGAGCCAGCACGAGGGCAATGGGTTAATGTTTGCCTGTCAATTCAATACATGAAACATTACTGGCCATCGTAAGTCATTTGTGTTTAGGTAGTAAAATTCAAAATACTAAATCCATGTTTTAGTGCAACTAATCAGCGCACCATTTCAAAGCTTCGAGTACGATGATGATTTTTAGTGACACATTAAATTTTGCTAAAACACTCTAAAGTAGCACGGCAGTTGGGTAATCTACATGATATTGGGTTCATCCTAGTTCTTTAAATGACATTTTTCGCCGTTCGATCCTAATGGGTGTAGCTTTGAAATTACAATATAGGTCGACAATGTTTAACGGTAATAGTTTAAATTCCATCAGCAAGATAATTTTGTATAACAAGAAGGCAAGTTTCATAAAGTCCATCGATAGATCGTGTTGAATTGCGTCTAATTTTTTTCTTTCGCCTTAATTGACAAATACTGAGAATTAAGTTTTGCTTGATTGAGTAGTCTGGGGATTGAAAAAAAGGGCAATGGTCGTGTAGCATCCTAACGTGAATTCCCCTTCCCATTTTTTTTCCGTAATCTCCCATGTTTTTTGTGAGTTTCATCAAGAATGAAGTATAGTCGACGGCCTCTGCGACAAACTTTTTTCCAGCTGTTAAAAACAACACCTTTTGGCTTATACTAAGTAACAATTGAGTATTTAAACGGCGATCAAGAGGTTGACTCGCAGAAGAGAAGAGAAGGTTTTGTGCTTATTTAAATTGAATGCAGCCTGAGAACTGTATTTGTTTCAGCGATCTCACAAGATACGCGTAAATGTTTTAGTGTATAAAACATAGGAAAAATATAGTTTTAATTAATAAATAAAATATTTACATGTTTAATTTCTTCTGACAAGTTCAAAAATTACACGTCTAGAGTGAGAGAAAATGATTAGACGACGTAGTAATTTACTTCAGATTCGAAAAGTTAAGCGCTGGTATTGAGTTTCGATCTTTAGATCCTTATTTGGCGTTTCACTGATCAGCTTCAAGCAATTTCTTATCTCTTAATTAAAATCACCAAAAGGACACAGTAAATGACTATTGAAAAACCGATACGCCTAGTTGTATGCAGGGCCAAGGACTGGAGTGGCCCATGAGCGAACACCTACAAGTCACCCCCCCCCTTTGGAGTTGCCTCAATTGTTGTGGAACGAAACCGGATCCGCCCGAGAAATGGCCACAGGGCGTTGGATTCATTGGTTGCAAATGGCCCACCTTGGCCTGATCGTTTTCCAAACTTGAATTTCGAAGGTTTTGATGCTGTTGAATACGTCCCAAAAGAGAGGTGGCGGATTATTTCGAAGCTTATCCAAGAAATTCAATGCCCCTATCCGCACTGGTGTAGAAGTCAAAAGAGTAGAGCCGTAACACTGAAAGACCAGATCAAATTGAAACCTCAGAAGGTGCAATTGAGGCTCATCGCATTGTCGCAAGCACCGGACCTTTCCCAAAAGCCCGTAACCGTCGATGCACCTTAAAGATAACAGCAATAATGCAAATTCATTCTGCTGATTATCGCAATCCTGACAATTGCCAGAAAGGGGCGGTGATGGTGATTGGTGGCCGGCTCATCGGGTGTTCAGATCGCCGATGAATTACATCGTTCTGGCAATCAGGTTGTCCTCGCGTAGGCCACATGATCGCCCGCACGCACTTATCGGGATCGGATTTTTGCTGTGGCTAGGTGTTTACTCGGCGAATGATGTCGAAGCCATGTCACCCCGGGAACAGAGCATGTCCACCATAGCAGTGATGGTGCGTATGGTGGTAAAACTATTGATTTTTTCGACTCTCCACAGGGGGAAACGAGGATTTACACTTGGTTGTTTGACTAAATCGTTTAAAAAGGAAAACGGCTTAGTGACCTTCGAATCGGATCTCGTAGCAAATATCAAACAAGGTGATAAAAATTACCTGAACTTACGGACAGGGCTGATGCCTATATACCAGTAATAATCTCGATCGTCCCCATGAGCCGAAGCTCGCAAAATCCCACAGATCCTGAATGTGTTAGTCATCTATACTTGAAGCTGGGTTTGAATGAACTGGTGTAACTTCAATTATCTGGCGACTGGTTTGGGCATGATGACAGTTGGCTGAATGTCTACTATCATTTGATGAAAGGGCAAGCCGCTGCATCACGTGAGTTTCAGCTGAACCAGGTATCATTTTCTCGTTTGCCGTGTTTCGCATCGGGGATTCCAGTTTCAATCTGGGCGTATGGCAACGATGCAAAGCATATTGCAGACAATAATGCCACTCAGCGCAAATATCTTGCCTATAGACAAGGTGCTTCAAAGCGATCGAAAGATAGTTTGAGGCTACTCCTTATTTTACAATTCAAAAGCCAAGTTTAATCAGGAATATAACGATGCCTACTCACAAACGTATTCGAATGTTTTAATACCAAACAGACTTACCCAAAACCAGAATCTTGGATAAACGATCTGTGTCAAGGCAGTTGTTTCTGGCAACACGGTCTATGTTAGAGTCAGGTTGGACCTTGATTTCCGACGGAAATCTAGTGGCTTGTATCCTCGTCTCAGGCTGAGCAAGCCACGTACTGTTAAACAGTTATTGAAAAATCGGGTAGCGATCTTAGTCACATTGTTAAAAAAACCACCACCTATATTACCGATCCTCGTTTCGTGAAGACGTTTATAGCGAAGTGGCAAATGGTTAAAAGGTGTGTATCCATTTCAACGGGCCTGGTCGTTTGCTTGGCACAGCCACAAGGCTCATGGAAATAGATGTCATTGCGGTTATTCCAGAGAGGTTAGTCGTTTTCAATTTAATTTTATATTTAATTTTTACACTTTAAGAGAGTAAATCCATAATACAACGTATCGATCCATCTGTCGGACTTAAGCAAACACTAGCTGCCCCCGCATTACTACTCCTGTGGATAGTCTTTGTGGTAACAAAAGGCGTGCATGGACATCATGCTGCAAGGCGCAGGTCTGGCGGCACTGGCTTTTTACCACATGGGTATAGCCTATTTATTACATTATTTCTACGTTTTTTCTTTTGCCGAAATGGCGTTGATGTTTAAAACCCCTGGAACGTTAAGTACCTATACAGAAGCGGCGATGGGTTTAATTTTCCGGCCATAATTTCTGTTTTTCGGGTTATTTGGTGGTCGCGAGTTTGCCCTGTCAGCCGACTGGTCTTGATTGAATGATGCTATTGGAAGTATTGGTGTCACTATCCCGCCCAGGTTTTAAGCTTTGGGGGTTCTCGCACCCTTTCACTGTATTTAAATATACGGGGTGTTGATATTTTCGCCACTATCCCAATCTGCCTTGTCATTTTTAGGTTTTCCCGGCCATTTTCTTGATAGGGTTGATTTCTGTTTTCGGTATTGCTTTACCCCGACCGGGAAAAGATATGAAAATGTTAAGTTATGAATTCATGAATACCGAATACGTTATCTTTATTAGCGATCGCCATTTGGGGTTTTGTTGGTTTGGGATTTGTATGTCCGCTAGTGACTGAAACAAAAAACCCGATAAAAATATTCCCAAGGTCAATGATTATCGGTGCGACAATCATTCGGGGTATGTACGTGTTGTATTGTCTTGGCGCATTATTGTATGTGCCAACCGAAAACACTGGCGGGTGCGGCATTACCTCATTAAGAATATGTTGGTGCCGTATTCGTGAAAAAGGACTCATATTCTTAACCTTGGCAGCCTTTACAGCAACCGTAGCACTGTCAATACATCATTGGCTGCGTGCCACGTATGCTTTATGGTATGGCCAAAAACGGACAGACATTCTCAGTCCTTGGAAAGCTGCAAAAGTAAGTACCAAACGCCTTGGGTGCGATAGTGTTTGTTGCTATTTGTACAGGTGGACCTATATTAATCTAGGTGTCGATGCAGATGCAATATTAATATTATTGATTGGTGCGGCGATAGCCTGGTTGGTTGCCTATATCTTGCACATATTGATGTCATGATTTTGCGCAAGCGTTATCCTAATGCTAAACGTCCTTTTAAAACCCCTTTTTAACCCAATTTTCCCCAGTTCTTGGCATTGCAGGAATGCTTTACGCCATCTGGTATGCCTCACCGACTCCTGAAATGGCAGGGCAGGTATTTTCCATTGCTGGTGGTGTATTGCTCGTTGGTGCTGTTGTTGCAGCAATATGGGTGAAATTTGTCATGAAAAAAGGTTTTTTTTGAGCCAGAGCCAAATTGATCATTTAATTGAAAATTAACAAAGAGGTTATGACAATGTTACAGGAAATAGAATGGGGCAGAATTAGCTGAGCAACTTTCATTTCGAAATAAAGCCTTTATTAATGGTGAGTTCGTTGATGCCAAATAGCGGAAAAACCTTTGCGGATATTAATCCGGCAACAGGTAAAGCAATCAGGGAGTATCTCGCTGTGATACAATGATGTTGTAAGGCATTAAAGCTGTCGATCATCTTTTGAATCAGGTGTGTGTCGGGAAAAAACCCACTGACGAACAGGTTTTCAACGCCTATCGAAATTTAATCGGGGATAACCAAAAATTTTGGCGTTGTTGGAAACGCTGGATGGGGAAAACCCATTGCTGATGCTTTTAACGTTGATTGCCGGGTGCTGCGGCTGTTTGGTTGGTATCGATCGGTAAAAAAAGTTATGATGGGGTTGCACCCACTGGAACAGTGGGGTAGCGTTTAAAACCCGGGGAAGGGTGGGCGGTGGGTGCAATTGTGCCTTGAATTTCCCCCTCGACGGGCTCCCGGGAAAATGGGGGCCCTTAAATTACGGTAATAGTGTGATTTTTAAAACCTGCCGACAAAGCCCCCCTTTTCACCCTTGCTATTAGCATTAAACGCTTAAGGTATTCCCCCGGGTGTATTTAAGTTTTTTGCCCCGGGTTAGTAAGAAGTCGGGCAGTCATTGGACTGCAAAAATGATGTTGTTTGGGGTTTCTTTTACTGGCTCGACACAATTTGGTAAAACTTCCTCAAATATTCGGCGAATCAAACATAAAAAAGGGTTGGGGGAATGGGCGGTAAAACCCCAATCTGATATTTGATGAGGGTGACATCTTGTGGGGCCGCCGATAGGTGCGTTGGGTATTTTTTTTAAAATCGGGGTGGGGGTTTCGGCGGGTTCACGATTATTTTCAAGAGACATCAAACGGTTTTTTCCCAAAATTTAAATTACGACGGAAGTCCCCAACCAATGACCCTTAAATCCATAAAACTCAAAGGGGGTGCTTTTGTTGATAAAGGGAAAGCATGTATTGAATCTTTTATCCAAAAATGGACAAGCCGACGGTGCGAATCTGGTTGCAGGGGGTCAAGGCACCGGGGGAAAGTAACTGTTAAAGCCTAAAATTTTTGAGGGCGTTAATAATAATCCATCCCGAAAAAATTTTTGGGCCGGGTGCTGGCGGTGAGACCTTTAAGGATGAAGAGAAGCGGGGCCTTTTGCCAAGACAATTTTAGGGATTAGCAGCGTCAGTGGGCTAAAAATTTTTAAAACCCTCACGTTTGCGGAAACCAAGGCGGAACGTTTCAGTCACACAGTTATCCCCTTTATCCTTACCCCCCTTTGGGGTTTTAAACAAATGGTTTTGGCCGTTTTGTCCTTGCTCCTGATAATTTAGCCAGCAAAAAACAATTTGGGTTAAATTTTTGGGGAAACAAAAAATTTGATTTTACAACTAAAAATCCCCTTAGCAGGTTTAGTATGATCAAATTTAAAAAGTTTCCCACAATTTAAAGGAGAAGGGAATAAGGCACGAGATCCTCGATACGAATTTTATTTGAGTGGGGTGTAGGCCCTTTTCAGCAAAAAACCTTTTTTTTTTTTTCGGGCCCCGCATTAAAATGGGGGTGGTTTCTGATCCTCCGCCGCCGCAGAAATGCGGGCATAAATCAGAAGGGTGGGGTGTTATTTTCACAACAAACCGAATGCATCACACCTCGGGAAAACCCCATTTTTGAACTCGTTTGTGGGGGATAAGAGTGCCATGCGGCAAAAATGGGGGAGCAATGCATAATCGGTGCATTGGCAGGAATCCAACTTGCTATTTTGGAATTAACGCCCGAAAATTAATACAAAAGGAAATCCCCCGAGGGCCCATCTTGCCCATTTGTACCTTTCCCCAAAGATCCGTAAGGCTCGTGCGATGACCAAAAAAAACATTTGCATTTACCCGTTGGGATCGAAATGCATTTTTACCGGGGGAAAACGGTTTTTTTGGTGGGTTTTTTTCGGCACTGGCTTGGCATTTTTCAGCCTTTCTCTCTACGGCCACCAACCCACGGGTAAAATGGGGAAGTCTTTAAAACCGATCCCCGGGTAATGCGAAGTTGGGGGAAGAAGGGCAGGGTCAATCGGGATAGTTTTGGTATTAGTCGCGCATTTCGGTGGATAAAGACTGGGGATTTGGGTTTTGCCCAAAATGAGTCAGGGACATAAAAAATCATGGAGATCTCCTACTTAGGGGTCTGGCACAGGGTTGGGGAAATGTTTGGACCATCTCGATTTAAGAAGAAGCGGCGCAACCGGAGTTAGTCGGGGAATCGTGATTTAATTTCTAAAACCATTGTTTGTTGGGCGTTTTACTTCAGGGGATGTGAGGGTTTTAAAAATCAAGCCCGGGCATTCTGGTTTTATCGGGGCTGCCCGACCGTCCTAGCAACCCATTTTTTCCCTAAAAAATTGAAAAGGGGCCGGATTGAAATTTTCGCGAATGTTTGGTTGAAAATATCGCATACCGGTGACTGATATTCGTTTTCCAATGAAACCCAAAAATCCCCCCCTTTGGGAAGAGTGGCGTAAAGGGGCATCCTGAAAAAATGCAAGCTAAAGGGGACAGGGAAGTTTTTATTGTTCACGGGCCTGCCCGGGCCCGGAACGGCACGGGCATTGGGGTGCCCCGGTTAGACTAGCAATTGCCGAAACAAAGACAGAAATGGGAGGACGTGTCGCACTCGAAACAAATTCCGGGCCCTTTTAGCCTGGGGGGGGCCGGGGCATGGACTATCGGCAAAATCAAATCGTCAGATCAAATGGGAATTTTTTGAAAGTTATTGTCGGCTGATGAAGATTGGGTTCGGCTTTTAAAAAGTACGATTGCCCTGGGTTTTACCTGGCCGGGTTGAGTGGCTCGCATCAGTTTTTCCAATCCAATGATAGGAATGCCAATTTTTTCACCTGGATTTTTTTTTAGAGTAAGTGCCCCGATGGGGAATGTTTTTGTCTTGTGTGATCATTTAAGGGTGGGACTGGCCCAATTATTACGACACAAGGTCAACTGTAAACTTGTCACTCCCTTTTGCATAGTATCTATGGACTAAAACCCCTTGAAAAAGCAGCTTCCCAAAATTGGTGGAATTGGGATTGATTTTACCAACAAACAGGGGGAAAAACAATGTGGGAGTGTTACTTCCGTTTGCCCTACACCCATCAGGAAAGTAAAAATTTGAGGCTGCGCGGCAGTGTTGACACCTCAAGAAGCTTAAACGAATTATGAATGACTTTCGATCGAGAGGCGAAGGGCGGGATCCCGGGATTAAATCAATCGGGGGATTGGTATGCGGGGCCCCCGGGGCCCGATTGCCGGGGCCACCATCCCGGTCTTTTTTTTTGACGGAAATTGGGATGCCCCGGAATTGGTGATGCGTTGCCATTTGCCGGGATTACCACTTGAGGTTTAGTTGGGTGGAGCGAAAGCTTTAATAAATGATTTTTTAAAAAGAGGGGGACTTTTCCTTCGCCCTGGTTATATTTTCCGTCTTTCATCAGCAAAACGTCAGAAACAAAGATAAAAAGATATTGCTATGGTTGTGTTGGTTGAATTAAACGTTAAACAAAGGAATAAACAAATGACTTTTTTAGTTGCGGCACTTGTAAAGAAACAGGCATTTTTGGTACCGTAGGCTCATCGATTTTTTGTGTGACCATCGTTTGGTTCACCCTCCCAATGTGGGTGCTTTTAGACGCAAAATTTTACAAACCCAACCTGGGTCCACAGGTTTGATCTGGGGGGAACAGGCCTTTTCGATTGGCGGGGTACGGGAGTTGACCAAGGAAATCAACCCACAAAAAAATGGCGTTGCTTGGGATTTTAATGCCAAAGGGGCGAAACGGCCGTTTTTAGTGGTAACATTTTTGGGGGTATTTAATGCCCTCCCCCAGGTGATAACTGTTCGCTCAAGGCAACTTGAGCGAATAAAAATTTCCCCAAGCATTTAAGATTTGAAAAAATTGCATTTTGCGAAGTTTATTGGGGGCTATCCGGGGTCTGGATGCGGGGGGTTTGGGCCGTTTATTGGGCAGGCTTAAAAGTTGTTGATCAAGCCCTTTTGCCCGTTATTGTTTTACGTGGGGATTGGGATTTTGCCCCGATTCATAACTCAAAATGTTTTGGCGGGTTTCCCACCGCAGATGAATGCTTATGTTTACTGCATTGGATCCGGCCAAATTTCTGAATCGTGGGTGCCCCGGCGATGATCGATGACAACAATTGATTCGATTGAATTCGGGATCTTGATTGGTTTTTGAAAGTGTCACCTGGTTCAAATAAACAATCATTTTCCCCGCAAATTAATTTGCGATTTTGGGCAAAAAAAGGGGGTCCAAACCCGGGGGGGCGAATCTCTTCCACAAAGCCCACGATAAAGGGTGGGTGTGTTATGGGAACCGATTTGGCCTGTTGGGACAAATTTTTTTTTTTTTAATTTAACGAAGGATGACATTGTGATTGGACGGGTGCATGGACAGAAAGGTTTTATAGCCTTAAAAATTAGCCGCCGAAAACAAAAATGCTTGAAACAGGGTTAAAACTCCGATTCACCTGGCCTTTTTTTCCCCGATGAAGAAATCGGCTTTCGGTTGCTGTTTTAGTTGAAAATTTAAAAAAAATTTGAATTTCCCAATTTGGCGTGATCGGGGAGCCGACAAAAAATAGCCGAAAAAATCGGACAAAAGGGCAAAGTTTCATTTCAGGTTTTTTTAAAGGTTTTTCTTTCGCGTTTTTCCCAGGTGTTTTGAAATTTCCGAATTTATTTTAATTTTTAAAAAAAATGATCAAAATTAAAAATCGGGGCGTGTTTTTTTAAGGGTTTTCACACCCTTCCATACTTTTATTCAAGGGGGAAACCAAAAGTCCCTAAAAAAAAACATTTTGAAATCCAAATTTTACCAGAATGTCTCTGTCGAAGAAATCCAGACATTCAGTGAAAAAATTGTCCTCAAATGCTCAACGTAACGACAAAAGTGATAGAATTTAAACAACTGTCGGCCTATCCGGGATTACATACAGCCGATAATTCAGGCTGCGTAAAACCTCATGGGAACGTAAATCAAACGCCTTGTCAATAAAAGATTATTTTTGGGCACTGAACCCGGGTATTTTTAAGCAGCAGCTGGATATTGACTGTTTGGTGTGTGGGCCGGAAGTATTGTTTCAAGCAAAATAACCGGACGAATTTTTAAAAAGCCAAGCAACTTGAGTTTTGTGACGTTTTTTAATGGCCATTTAATTCAAAAATGTAAGCAACTGACATTTTTAAGTTAAACTACATAAACTAATGAGAGGAATTACCTACATGAAACTTTTAGTACCTATAAAGAGGTCATGATTATACCGTCCAACCCCCGGGTCAAATCTGTCAAAGCGGAGTCGAACTCGCCAATGTCAAAATGGCCAGAATCCATTTTGTGAAATTGCGTTGAAACAGGCAGTAAGAATGAAAAAAGGGGCAGGGTCACCGCTGGAAGTCATTGTTACAGTATTGGTCCGGCTAAACCCGGGAAAAAAAAACATTACGCACAGGTCTGGCAATGGGCGCTGATCGGGGTGTTCATATTGAATCTGAAGCTGATCGGGAACCCTTAGCTGTAGCTAAACTATTAAGTAAAGTTGTGGAAAAAAAGAAAGCCCGGGTATTGTGCTTATGGGTAAGCAGGCCATTGACGGATAACAATCAAACCGGCCAAATGTTATCGCATTGTTAGGCTGGTCACAAGGTACTTTTAATTTCTAAATCTTGAAGTCAATGCTGATAGTGCCAAAGTCGTTCGTGAGGTTGATGGTGGTCTGGAAACCGTTGAGCTGAAAATGCCAGCAGTAGTCACAGTAGATCTGCGTTTGAACGAACCTCGTTTCGCTTCGTTGCCTAACATTATGAAGGCGAAGAAAAAAAACCAATTGATTCACTTTCCATTGAAGAACTGGCGTTGATGTCTCTCCCCGGCTTGAAGTAGTTAGAGTAACAGAACCCGAAAAACGCAAGTCCGGGGAAATCGTGGCTAATGTTCCGAGTTAGTCGATAAACTTAGAAATGAAGCAAAGGTGATTTAAGATGAGCGTAATAGTAATTGCAGAACACAATAATGAATCACTTGCTGCGGAACACTGAATGCGGTAACCGCTGCACACAAAATTTATTCAGATATTCACGTTTTTGTTGTCGGGTCTGGTTGCGGTGATGGCTCAAGCTGCTGCAAAATTGCTGGTGTCAGTAAAGTTATCCACCACCGATTCAGCTGAATATGCAAACGATTTGGCTGAGAACTTCGGGGGCTTTAATTAAAGACATTGCTTCAGGTTATAGCCATGTTTTTTAGCACCCGGGCCCGTACATTTGGGAAAAATTCATGCTCGTGCTGCTGCGTTGTTAGACGTTCAACAAATTTCGGAAATCACCGAAGTGGGTTTATGCCGATACTTTTGTACGTCCTATTTATGCAGGTAATGCCATGGCAACCGTTAAGTCCCAAATGCCAATTAAATTGGTTTTCTGTTTTGTGGCACTGCATTTGAACCTGCTGCAGAGACTGGGGGGAGTGCAACCGTAGAATCACACGAATACTCAGGTGATGCAGGCCTTTCAACTTATATTGGTATGAATTGACTAAATCTGATCGTCCTGAATTAACTACCGCCAAAATCGTTATTTCTGGTGGCCGCGGCATGCAAAGTGGTGATAACTTCGCCATTTGGAAAGTATTGCAGATAAGTTAAATGCTGCGTCGGTGCATCACGCGCGGCTGTCGATGCGGGTTTCGTACCAAACGATTACCAAGTCGGTCAAACCGGTAAAGTAGTTGCTCCTGATTTATATATTGCGGTCGGTATCTCCGTGCAATTCAACACTTGGCGGGCATGAGGATTCTAAAGTCATCGTAGCGATCAATAAAGACGAAGAAGCGCCAATCTTTCAAGTTGCCGATTATGGTCTTGTCGCTGATTTGTTTGATGCAGTCCCTGAGTTTGATAGCTTGCTAAATTAGTTTAGGAAACACAAATGTCTGATCAAGTTTTTCGTTTGGAAAAAGATTCGCTGGGCGAGCGAAAAGTGCCTATAGGGGCGTATTTCGGTGTCCATACGCAAAGAGCCAAGGAAAATTTCCCTATAACAGGAGTGAGTATAGCCCGTATTCCACATTAATTGTATCGCTGGCACAGGTCAAAAAAGCAGCTGCAATGGCCAATCGTGATCTTAATGTGTTGGATAAATCGATTGCAGATGCAATCATTGATGCCTGCAATTGCATTATGGATGGTGATTACCATGATCAGTTTGTGGTTGATGTGATTCAGGGCGGTGCTGGAACATCCACGAATATGAAATGCCAACGAGGTAATCGCTAATATTGCGCTAGAGAAACTTGGGCTATGAAAAAGGTGAATACACCAATATTCATCCCAATGATCATGTCAATCTTTCACAATCGACAAATGATGTATATCCTACCGCCGCTAGATTATCGATGCTTCATTTAAGCAAGGCGTTAACAGTTTCGCAGGAAATCACCCGTGATGCTTTTTGCCCAGAAAGCAAGTGAATTTTCTCGAATTGTCAAAGTTGCTCGAACGCAGTTGCAAGATGCAGTACCGATTACTCTGGGAGATGAATTTGCTTCCTTTGCTGAAACCATTGATGAAGATATTATCGATTAACTGAATTGTCCCAATTACTAACCTATACCAATCTAGGCGGCACAGCCGTGGCACCGGATTAATGCAGCAGCGGGTTATTCTAAATTAGCCGTGAACTATCTTTCTGAGAATACAGGTATCGAGTTAACCTTGTCGAGCAACTTGATTGAAGCCTCGTCAGATATGGGTGCGTTCGTTGCATACTCGGAGTGTTAAAGCGCATGCTGTAAACTCTCAAAAATCTGTAACGACTTGCGATTACTAAGCAGCGGACCCAGAGCAGGAATAGGTGAGATTGCTTTTACCTCCCATGCAAGCCGGTTCATCAATTATGCGGGCAAAGTGAATCCTGTTATACCGGAAGTCGTTAATCAAATAGCATATCAAGTTATTGGCAATGTTTAACTGTCACCATGGCGGCTGAATCGGGGCAACTGCAATTGAATGCCATGGAACCATTATCGTTTGCAATATTTTAGAATCTATTGAAATTCTGACTCAAGGGATGTTGGTTCTAACCAGAGGTGCATCACTGGAATCGAAGCCAATGAATCACGTTGCCATGACTTGCTAAACATAGTTTAGTTCTCGCCACAGCGCTTGTGCCTGCTATTGGTTACGATAAAGCATCTATGATTGCCAAGAAGTCGCTGCCACAGGTGTGCCCTTATCAGACTTGGTTGTCGAAGAAAAACTGCTGAGCGAAACCGAATTGTCTCGGCTTTTTAGCGTTGAAAATTTATTAGAACCCAAGCATTAGTTCAGATTAATGAGTTTTAACATCAATCTACAAATATACTTCTATAAAAATTAAAAATGTCCTTTATTCTGTTGGTCAATCTGGGTTTTTCAATCAGGATTTGGCCGCTGTAAAAGCGGGTGCCAAAATAGATTGTTTTTATTATGCCGATGCGCCAGTAACAAAAGGCTTTAATAGTATTTTACAGACCGGTCAGGCATTGTCTGTCATGCTCATACTTGACGATGGGCAGGTTGCATATGGTGATTGTCTAGATGTCATTTTTGCAGGTGCGGCTGGACGTGATAGCGTTTTTTGTGCACAAGATCATTTGGAATATCTTGAGTCTGATATGCGTGAGTTTTCTGATGGGCAAGATGTTAATGAATTTAAAGCACTTGCGGTTGAAATAGATAACTTACATGTAAAAGGTAATCGTTGCATACGGCATTGAGATACGGATTGACTCAAGCAATTCTGCACGCTGTATCACTACGACTCATCAGACGATGACCGAGGTTGTCGCCAATGAATATGGAACAAATATCATGAATGCGCCGATTCCGATCTTAGCCAATGGTGGATGCTGAAGATTGGGTTAGTGTTGACAAGGTGATTATGAAGCAAGTGGAGCTTTGCCACACGGTGCTTTTGAAAATGTTGAGCGTGATGTGGTCTGCAAGTGAAAACTGATCGCATATGCAGTGCAGTAATTTCCCGAATTGAAAAAATTGCGGATAAAAACTACCAACCCACTATTCACTTGACCTTTATGGATCGCTAGTGAACTATTCATACGTGTGAAAGCTTGCGAAATTTTTTTAAATT